>JAMZAV010009084.1:0-26059 GCA_024449915.1 Sweltsa coloradensis | reverse complement strand
TCTCCCCCACCCTTTTAAGATTTGGGTACATCACCATAACCTAATGTCCTGAAAAATATGACGTCTCGCCCACCCGTTGTCAGAATCGGCCCAAATGACACGAAAGTATCACACTAAAAATCGAAAAAAATGGTAAAAGTACGATATTCACGAGAAATATTTCTTCGATTGCACCCAAAACCGTGGCAGGTCTAAGTTAGAGATTTTGAAGGTTCCCTTCAACTTTCATCAAGATCGCATATGCCGTTTTCCCGGTAGAGCGCGAACAAACAGACGGAATGCGGTGATTTTGTGGGAGTTTTAAATTATTTTATTTTAAGATTTTCAAATAAATAATACATTTTGAGTTCTGTATGGTATTGGGATTAAATTTTGGTATCACTAGGAAGCTTCGCCAACGCTTTTTTTAGTCGCGTTAATGGATGAGATTTTTTAAGTTTTTGGTTTGTGTAGGACCACTTTTCCTTTGCAAGTGCTTTGTGAATGCATTGTAGGTGATTGTTGTCAAGTTTCTATTGTTACTTGTTAATTGTTATTATAAACCTAAAAAAACTCGTATTAAAAACTTTATTCTATGGATTCTGGCTAACTTTTTCAACTTTTTCTTTCAAAAAGCAATACATAACCATTACCTTAATGTACATGTAAAATATGAACGTTCTAGCCCCACCCGTTTGGTCAGAATCGGCCCAAATGTCACAAAAATATCGCACTAAAAATCGAAAAAAATCGTAAAAGTACGATATTCACGAGAAATATTTCTTCGATTGTACCCAAAAACGTGGAAGTCTAAGTTCAGAGATTTTGAAGGTTCCCTTCAACTTTCATCAAGATCGTTTATGCCGTTTTCCCGGTAGAGCGCGAACAAACAGACGGAAGGCGGTGATTTTGTGGGAGTTTTAAATTGCATTTTAAGATTTTCAAATAAATAATATATTTTGAGTTCTGTATGGTATTGGGATTGAATTTTGGTAACAAAAGTTGAAGAATTGAAAGTGGAGGTTAGTCTATCGTTATCTAAATTTTCTTTCAGTAAGTGAAAAATAGGAACGGAAAAAAACGGAACTGGTAAAGACGGGGAATCGTCAATCGACTAATCGCGGTAATGAAAAGTTGGAGCCATACCTACGTGCACCGGGCGGTAGGGCCTACCCGGATTTCCATTGACAGCCCTTCTAGAAATTAAGATGAAAATATTGATATTCTACAACAAAGCTAGGCTTATATATATGCATGGTGTTATATGTTGGCTAGGTCTATGACCTTGGGCTGCAGACAGATCGATATTGTATAGTGACGTGACGTCACAGAACTGTGGTGACGTAGTCATGACGTGGTCATGACGTAGTAGAGACTAGAAGAAGGATGGCGTCTGCCTTGACATGTAGGCTTGTGTTCTAATGTAGACTTGTAATTGTAATAAATAAGTTATACTAAAGTCACAGTGTTTTAATGATTGAACCCGTATACTACATGGTGTCGAGAAGTGAGTAATGCATACTCAATTAACGAAGAGCGTGTATTATACCAGGAAATAGGCCTAACGCCTAGGCCTAGGTGAACGAAACGTGTTCGCGAAGTGCTGAAGTGCTTGCATCATTACGAAAATGGCGTCCACGTTCAAAACACCACCAGAACTAAGCTTAAGCGGAAATGTGGCTGAAAATTGGCGTCGATGGCTTCAAAAATTTGTAATATACATGAAAGCTAGTAAAACTGAAGGTGAAGCAGAAGATATTAAGGTATCAGTGCTTTTAAACTTAATTGGCGATGAAGCCCTAGAGGCCTACAACACATTTCGATTTGATCCCCCAACAAATAAAAACAAGCTAAAGCCCGTAATAGATCAATTCGAAGCATACTGTGCACCTAGAAAGAATGTGGTTTTTGAACGATTTAAGTTTTTCAAAATGCTACAATCAGAAGGACAAAGCTTTGAGAACTTTTTAACAGAATAAAAGAAAGCTGCCTCGCTATGTGAATTTGAAAGTCAAGAAGACAGTCTGATAAGGGACAGAATCGTCCTAAGTATTAATGACAGACGTGTTCAGGAACGCCTGCTAAGTGAACCTAAACTGACTCTAATTAAAGCCGCTAATTATTGTCGTGTTGCTGAAGATAGCCGTCAACAAGCCAGAACTGTACAAGAAGAAGCTACAGTTGCAACTGTCAGAACAACCCGTGGGAACAAGTATGCTCAAGGAAATTACCACTCTGAATCTAGGCCTAAGCCCAGCAGTAGTGAATGTTGTGTATTCTCATATTTGTAATCTGGTTCACATGTATGACGTAATGTCCGGGTAGCGCTTCCGGCAGCCATGTCAACTTGGACGACAACTGAATAAACCACGCTACAATAAACTACGAAATGTGTACGTACTTTAAAACCCATTAGTGTAAATACATAATAGTTGGCGACAAGGATGTGGGATAATTTCGTGAGATTGTTAGTGGTAAGTTGTGTGTATTGGAAAGTACAAAATTCCAAGTCCAATGTGTCGCTTTGTCAGTCAGCGGCGTGGCTAGAGCTTGTCTAGGCCTAGGGCCTACCTTACTCAGCCAGTTACCAGGGCTCGCGTTTCGGGGTGAAGGCGCCTAAGTCTAAACCTTGTGTTATCAGTCGTGTCAACCAGGGTGTTATTTTGATGCTTGTTACAAGAAGAATCGTCAATCTTCAGAGCTAGGCGTTTGTCAAAGCGCTTAGAGAGCATCAAAACTCAAGGACAAGTCAAGTCCAGAAAAACGAGGCCCACGTCGGGGTTCGCTTTTGTCGGGTTCACTTTGCGGTCGCAGTGAAGTGCGTCCCACCATTTTGCAGCTGTCAAAGTCTAACCAAAACAATGACGTCGTTCATAGGTAAAATCGACGAGTTTAACCCTTCTCTTGAAGATTTTAATTCTTACATAGAACGGTTGGAACAGTTCCTAATAGTAAATGATGTTCAAGATACAAAGAAAGCTCCACTGTTTTTGACTGTGATGGGTCCACAGTTCTATGCTACCCTAAAGTCGTTGGTAAGTCCAGACAATCCTAACTCAAAAATATTCCAAGAAATCGTGTCTGCTTTAAGGGGTAACTTCTCACCTACAAAATCAATAATAACTGAACGTTTTGTATTCAATAAAAGAGACCAACTCGAGGGGGAAACAGTAGGCGAATATGCTGGAGCTCTTAGTAAATTGGCTAGTTCGTGTCAATTTGATGCATTTCTGGATCAAGCTCTGCGAGATCGATTCGTATGTGGTTTGAAGAAAGAAGAGATGCAGAAGAGGTGCAGAAGATAACCTAACCTTTAACAAGGCTTGCAAGTTAGCTCAAAGTCTCGAGTTAGTTGAGAGTCACACCAGTCATCAAACCTTGTAAGGGGCAAATTGAAAGTGTGTCTAAGCTGTCCAAGAGTAACCGACCCAAGTCGAGTCTCTACAAGTCAGGGCCTATGCAGTCAAGGTCAAGTCAGTCAAGACCAAGTGGGGGTAGTCAGCCTAATTCAAGAAAACGTCACAATCATTCCAGTCAACAACAGTCCAGTCCTCAACAATCCAATCAGAAGTGTCGACGATGTGGTCGTCTGCATGGTGAAAAGTCATGTCCGGCAAAAAACTGGTCGTGTTTCTCTTGTCAGAGAACAGGACATACCTCGAAAGTATGTCGCCGTCGTAAAAGTGTGAAGAACGTTGAGGAACAGCCGTGTAGCGAAGGTAGCTCGGTAAATAGTGACGTAGAGGATGGTGGAATAAATCGTCTAGAGTCAGTGGGCAACCTAGAAACCGTGAGTAAGCTGGATAAACCTTTGCTAGTTCCAGTTACAGTAGGAAAGCATGTCCTTAACATGGAGATTGATACTGGGGCTGCTTGTTCAATCATTTCGGAAGAAATGTACCGAAATCAGTTCAGTGAGTACACATGTAATCTATCGACAGTGAGGTTAAAGTCTGTCCTTGGTGAGCACCTGAAGATATAAGGTCAAATATCTGTAAATGTGTCAGGTAAAAATGATGTTAGACATGTGTTACCGCTTATAGTGGCAAAAGTGAAAAACTTCTCACCACAACTGGGTAGATCGTGGTTAGATGTTTTAATGCCTAGTTGGAGAACTGATTTGTCAGCTCCAGATAAGTTTATTCGTTCCATATCTATTGAAAATTCAGTAAAAGAAGTTAGAAAACTCCAATCAGAATTTCCTAATGTGTTTAGTAAAGATGATGGAAGTGTTATCAAAGGGTTTGGGGCAAATATTGTCCTTAAAGAAAATTGTGTGCCAATTTTTCACTAACCATATGCGGTGCCTTATGCACTCACAAAAACGGTCGAGTAAGAACTAGACAGACTCAAACAAAAAGGTGTTATTGAACATGTAAAACATAGTGAGTGGGCATCTCCAGTAGTTGTAGTTCCTAAGAAAGAGAAGGACACAGTTAGGCTGTGTGTTGATTACAAAGTCACGGTTAACAGATGGGTGGAGACAGAACATTACCCTCTACCTAGGCTAGATGATATTTTCTCCTCTCTTTAAGGAAATAAGGTATTTACGGTCTTAGATCATAAAATGCAGACCAGTGCTAACTATAAATACAAATAGGGGCCTATACCAATTCAATCGGCTTCCCTACGGTGTAAGCAGTGCTCCTGCCATTTTCCAATCTATAATTGATCGTGTGTTAGCTGGAATCCCCAAGGTTCGTGTCTATCTTGATGATTTACTGATAGCAGGTGAGGATATGGAGGAACACTTGCGCATATTAAGGTTAGTACTCGAGCGTCTAAACCAGTACAATATCAGGGTAAACCGTGCAAAATGTAAATTTTTCCGCTCAAGTGTTGAGTATTTAGGTCACTTGATTGATGGTGAGGGAATTCATCCAACTCTAGGAAAAGTTGAGGCAGTACAAAATGCACCCGAGCTAAAAATCTGACCGAGGTGCAATCTTACCTTGGACTCCTTTACTTCTAAAACCGATTCCTCCCAAATGTATCAACAGAGTTAAAGCCTCTGCATCGTCTGTTAGAAAAGGGGCGGGAATGGAATTTTACTCAAGAATGTAAACAGGCTTTTGCATTCAGCAAAAAGTTACTAAGAGACAAGAAGGTTTTAGTGCCATATGATCCATCTAAAGCTATGGTGGTGACATGTGACGCCTCCCAGTATGGAGTAGGTGCGGTCTTGTCCGATATCATAGATGGCGTAGAGAGACCTGTGTGTTTTGCTTCTGCTACCCTAAACAAAGCGCAACAGGGGTATTATTCTAAAGTCGAGAAGGAGGCAATGGGAATCATTCACGGTGTACAGAAATTTCATAAATATTTGTACGGTCATCATGTCACTCTCATTACAGACCATTTGCCATTGAAAACAATTCTAGGTCCAAAGAAGGGCATTCCAACATTAGCCGCAGCAAGGTTGCAAAGATGGGCGATTATATTGTCTGCCTATGACTACGATATCCAGTATCGAAAAGGTAAGGATATCGCCAATGCTGATGCATTATCCAGGTTGCCATTGGGCGATAAGTTTTGTAATACAATATATTATGTGGGTTCTCCTGTCAATCGGGTCTGTGAAACCTTGTTGTCAGATAAGCCATTTACAGCCAGAGACATAGCTAAATTCACGGCCAAAGATACCGTTTTTTCACGAGTGCTGTTGCTTACACAACAAGGGTGGCCCACGTCAATTGTTGATCCTAACCTAAAACCATATTTTGATTGTAGAAATGAGTTGTCTGTAGATGAAAGCTGTTTAGCATGGGCAAATAGAGTGGTGGTATCTGAACAAATGAGAAGCCACGTACTATCTCTGTTGCATGACCAACATCCAGGTATAGTACGAATGAAGTTGCTTGCTAGAAGTCATATTTGGTGGCCAGGTATCGATAAAGCAATTGAACAATTGTCCTTAACATGTGAGGTGTGTCAGCTAGCTAGGAGAGTTACTCTAAAAGTTCCTCTGCACAACTGGCCAGCACCAGTAAAACGTTGGCAACGAATTCACTTAGACTTTGCAAAGAAGGAAAATGTCATGCTATTAATATTAGTGGATAGTTATTCTAAATGGCTCGAAGTGTGGCCTATGGGTACTACTACTGCTGAAAAAGTTATTGACAAGCTTTGCTCTATAATAGCACTTTTTGGTTTTCCTGAAACTATAGTTACTGATAATGGACCTCCCTTCAACTCTGAAGAACTAAGGTGTTTCTGTGAGTCAAATGGAATAAACTTAATGCATAGCCCTCCTTACCATCCTGCTTTAAATAGTTAAGCAGAAAGAAATGTCCAAACGGTAAAGCATGCGTTATCTAAGTTCAACATAAATACCTAAAAACTGGGACAAAAGAAGGGGCGTAGTCTGCAGCATAGGGTGGATAATTTCTTATTTCATTTCCAAAACACTCCCACTACAGTAACAAACATGTCTCCTGCAGAGATAATGCTCAGATTTAAGCCACGTACCAAACTTGATATGTTAAAGCCTAATTTGGGTTCCACTTTACAGAAAAACAGTGACAATGTAGAACGTTCGTTTAATAGTAAGTTTAAACGGAACAATAAGGTTTTCCTCGTAGGAGAGCAAGTGCTGGTAAGATCTGTAAATCAGCCTTCTCATGATGTTAAGTGGCAGATAGGTGTGATCAAGTTACAAGTGAGCACTGTTTAACCTATCTGGTGGATGTTAATGATAGAATTAGACTGGTTCATGCTGACCAACTTAAACATTCAGGCATAACTAATCCAACAAGGGTTGAATTGGAGCATGGCATATCACAGGAAAGTGCAATGGATCAGAATGTGGAAATGACCATTAATCCGTATGTAACTGAAAGACTTCCAAGTCCTATACCATGTACTCCCAAACCTTTACCTGTTACACCTATGCCAACCACTCAACCAGTCTCACCTTTTCCTAAAACACCTGAGGTAACCGCACCCACCATCAGACGCTCCGTGCGAGAAAGGAAAGTCCCAAAAAGGTTAGATTTATAAACTGGGTGTAGCCTATTTATGTTGTAAGCATACATGCCGTAGATTAGTCTTAAGTTTAAGTTAATCAAGTCTTCAAGTAAAGACTAACTTATTGGAATAAAGATTGATTTCAGTTGAGATGTGTATTAACTAGATGTAGTAGTATGTATGTAGTAACCATTAATCATGTTGTTAAACTATGTAACAGCGTGGAAATTCTTTGTAACTTTTCATTTTATTTTAAGAAGGGAGAAATGTTGTGTATTCTCATATTTGTAATCTGGCGCACATGTATGATGTAATGTCCGGGTAGCGCTTCCGGCAGCCATGTCAACTTGGACGACAACTGAATAAACCACGCTACAATAAACTACGAAATGTGTACGTACTTTAAAACCCATTAGTGTAAATACATAATAGTGAAGACTCGCAAGAAATGTATCTGGTGCAAGAAAATGTTTTATACACATAGGCCTAGACAGTGTCCGGCTTACGGGAAAACGTGTGCAAGGTGTAACAAGATGAACCATTTCGCTAAGGGTTGCCCTACTATCAAAAAACGTATCAATGAAGTGTCCACGCAAGAAGAAAAAATTGAATCGAGTGATGAAGACATTGATGAACATAATGTTGTAGAAACCAATGAAGGCCTAGGCCTATATATCAATGTAATAGAGGTTGAGTCAGGTAATCAAATAGATGGGTCCAAGGCCAACTTCAAAGGCCACCCACAGGTTAATAATCTCAGTGAGAATAATGGAAAATCGTGGATTGAAAACATTAAATTAGGAAATAACCACAATCTATTTAGCTGTAAATAATTAGATAGTGGTGCTGAGGTGAGTGTTTTGCCCATGAAAATTTTCCAACAACTTAATGTTGATTAGAAACTTAGGTCAACAAGCATTCAACTACTGCCATTTGGCAATGGTGGAGTGAAAATAATCCCTAAGGGTATTACTACACTGCCATGTACAACTAACAAACGTATTCATTCAAGCATTGAATTTGTTGCAGTGGATGTAGATTCTCAGCCACTTCTAGGCCTTGATGCATGTCTCAAACTGAACCTTATTAAAAGAGTCAATGAAAGCCACGTGATACCGATACTGAAAATGCCAAAACCTACTTCAAAACCTGAACTTCTCAGGCTGTTAGGAATGTCAAAGTATGTTGCTCAATACATACCTAATCTCTCTCAAATCACAGCCCCCCTTAGAGACCTAACAAGGAAAGATACCCCTTGGCAGTGGCACCCAGAGCATGACAAAGCGCTTGAAACATTAAAAAAATCATTGACTAATGCACCAGTCCTAGGCATTTGATAACAGTAAGCCCTTAGTACTCCAAACCGACGCATCAAAGGATGGCTTGGGTGCATGTATATCACAGGAGGGACACCCTTTGGCATATGCATCGCTTAGCTTAGCCCCTTCAGAGCAGGCATTCACGCAGATTGAAAAGGAATTACTATCGATAGTGTTTGGGTTAGAGAGGTTTCACCACTATACTCATAGAAGACCAGTAGTCGTTCAAACCGATCACAAACCTTTGCTGTCTATTTGTGACAAAGATTTGTCTAAAATGTCAGCTAGACTTCACCAACTGAAGTTACGACTCCTTAAATACGATATTAACATAACGTACATACCCGGTAAACATCTCACGTTAGCAGATCCCCTGTCCAGGGCAGCCCTAACCTACCCTGTTACAGACGATCTCCAGCTATCTAACAGTGTGCACTCTATCATTAAATATTTTCCCATGTCTGCAGAGCGGAAAGCTCAGTTTAGGACAGCCACTGAATCAGATAAAACCATACAAACCTACCCTGTCAAACAGGAAATCATACCACTTCCTGTACCAGGAAGAGCCTGGGAAAAAGTAGGATGAGACATACTCCATTATGGAAACCTTGATGACCTAGTAGTCACCAATTACTTTAGTTAATGGATCGAGTTGTGTCACATACCAGATAAGACTGCCACGACTGTCATTGATAGGTTAAAATCAATTTTTGCCAGATTCGGCATCCCTGACATATTAATAAGTAATAATATGTCCTTTTCAAGCCTTCAGTTTAATAAATTTGCCAGCGAGTGAAATTTGTGGTAACAACATCAAGCCCCTTATATCCACAAACATATGGCATGTCGGAAAGATCTGTGGCTATAACAAAAGCTATTTTAAAAAAATGTTGTGCTGAAGGTAATGATCCCTATGTGGGACTACTAGAGTACCACTGCACCCCCCTTAAAGGCATTGGCCTTTCCCCGCCTCAAATACTTTTTAATCATAGAGTCAAAACAAAACTACCTATGTGTACTAAAAATCTCCTTAAACCTCAATTGTGTCACAATGTCAAAGAAAAATTAGTTGAAAAACATATAAAGCAGAAGAAGTACTATGATCAAGGAGCCAAACCGCTTCTGCCTTTGGAAAAGGAGGATAAATTTAAATTTTTATCGTGGGAAACCTGTTTTAGGGTGCAATTAGCCCCTCTTCAGGTGAACTAGGTATGTGCGGATAGGAAATTGTGAAGGGATGTCCGAGGGCTGTTTAAGAGGAATCAATCCCTTGCATTTGCCTTAACGACTGAGGAAAACCTCGGAAAAAACCTTCAGTCAGGATTGCCGGTCTCGAAGGGATTCGAACCCGGGACCTCCCGAATCAAAGTCGAGCGCTTAGCGCCCGAGCCAACACTGTCGGTAAAGAAGGATAGCATAATGATAAACAAAGGTAGACTTTGGCAGCCAGGCATTGTAAAGCACATGCATGCTGCTCCTAGATCTTATATAGTTCAGGATTCAGGTGGTCACGAGTATAGGCCTAATAGAAGATTTTTTAGAACATCAATAAACCCTGCTCCACTACCCTGCTCCAAGTCATGTCCTGAAATAGGTTTAATAGAAAACTGTTCAAAAACCAGTGTGCAAATGACAATACTTTAGAACCTCGTAATGAACAGGTAATGTCCAATGGTCCTTAGGAACGTGTTATTGGCAATGCTATTAAAAAAAGCCTTGTGACTCAGAATGATCCTCAAATAAGTAATAAGACAAGATATGGCCGAGCGGTAAAGAAACCCTCGAAGTTTAACGATTTTGTAACCACCTAGTTCTAAGCTAATTAATTTATTAATCATCTATTATATTCATTAATCTATAACTGTACCCCACATCTTAATGGGAAAGGTGTTGTTTGTTGGCTAGGTCTATGACCTTGGGCTGCAAACAGATCGATATTGTATAGTGACGTGACGTCACAGAACTGTGGTGACGTAGTCATGACGTGGTCATGACCACCACTATAATACAAACACCACTATAATAACTTGAACTTTAGGTTGGTATGCACAATAAATATTGATGACACTTAAAATATCAGGATGACTGTGATTTATTAAGATGAATACAAAGTTTGATACAATGACAGCTCAATGCTGTTTCCATCCGTGCTAGAAGATGGCGTGACAACTAGATGATGTGAGAACTGCCTGTCAGTTCGACTATCGATTACAGTTGTTGTTGTTGTCACAAAGTTAGAATACTAAATATAGTTGTTGTTGTTGTAACATAGTTCGACTATCGATTGTAGTTGTTGTTGTAATATTATTAAATGCACAGACATTTATTACACCTTCCCTTTTTCCCGAGATTGAATTCACGGGTTCACTAATTACAACATGTTACACATAATCATCAAATCTTATTGGCTTTGTTACGTGCCTACCACTCCTAGTATGACCTGAAAATTTGTCACGTGGCTGATCAAGAGGCTTAATATTTAACTCTGCCTTGCATGTATTGTCTACACTTTCTTGACAAACTACTTGGCTACTTGGCTCAACAGCTTGTTCAACATTTAAGTAAATTCTATTATCTTTTACAACTAACTTATTTTTAGATACAATTAAATCCTTCCTATTGCGCCTCAGCAGAGACTCATCCACAGTAAGAATGTTGAATGCCTTGGGGATTCATGAACACCCACTACTTTGGCTGGTTGCCACACATCACCTCTCCTAACACAAACATTTTGACCTGGTTTTAGGCTCTCTAGGTCTTTTGCTGTTTTTTCATAGAAGTGTTTCTGTTCCCTCTGTCTACTTTCTAACTGAGCCTTTACATTTGATACACAGTTTGGTTGTAACAACTCTGATGAAGTTGGGACATTTGTTTTTAATTTTCTGGACATTAGGATTTCAGCTGGTGACATGCTTACTTTTAAACCTGTTATCGGAGTATTACAATACTGTAACAGAGACATACTTATGTCATCTGACCCGGTTTCTTTCATTTTCATCAACATTCTTTTAGCTACCTGAACCGATCTCTCTGCTAATCCATTTGATTGTGCAAAGGTACGGCTTGATGTCACTAGCTCAAACTCCCAATCTTTTGCAAACTTTTTAAATTCCTTACTTCCAAAAGGCATAATGACCAACATTAAAACTTCAGGTATTCCAAATTTTGCAAACACACTTTTGAGTTGGACTATCAGCTCCTGAGCTGTTTTGTTACCGATTGTATGAACTTCCATCCACTTTGAGAAGTAGTCAGTTACTACTAAGTAACTGGTTTTTCCAAACTCAAGAATGTCACATCCAATTTTCTCCCATGACCTATCAGGGACTGGGTGCGGCTTGAAAGTTTCTTTTTGATTTTGATTACGAAACTTTTCACACACTCTACACTTTTAAACTAACTTTTCAATGTCAACAGACTTCCCGGCCAAAACAAACTTTGACAGGCTAATGCTTTTGTCTTACTTGTACATTGATGACCTTTGTGAATTTTATCTAAGACCTCTTTACGCTGTGCATAAGGGACAATTAGCTTATCATCTAGAAATACTAAACCATCATCTACAAAGATTGATTCTTGTTTGTTCCAATAGAACCTAGCTCCCTCAGGAACTTTTTCATTCCTGTCAGGCCAACCTACTGCATGTATTCTTATGACACATTGTAAATCAGCATCTTTCTCTGTTGCTGCTTTTAACGCTAGTCTACGTGATGGTAAAACTGGCAAATGTTTGCTAACAGAGTGAACCACTATTTAAGTTCTTTGTCATCAGACACTGGATCTAACAGATATAGGCTCTTGACAGTGTGTCTGCAACAAACATTAGCTTGCCTGGGACGTACACTACTTCTAGTTGGTACTTCAGCTACCTAAGAAGGAGCCTTTGTAGACGTGCCGACACTCGACACACATCTTTTTTTAAGATTGATTCTAGGGGCTTATGATCAGACTGTATCTGCACAACTTGACCATACACATAGTTGTGGAACTTTTCACATGCATAAGTTATCGCACAGAGTTCCTTCTCGATTTGAGCCCACTTTACCTCTGCACTGGTTAAGCTGCGCGAGGCATACATTGGATGCCCACCTTGCATTTAACATGCACCTAATCCTGACTGAGATGCGTCTGTTTGGATGCACAATTTTTCTTTAGGGTCATAATAGCTAAGTACAGGTGCCGTACATAGTAGGCTTTTAACATGTTCAAATGCTCTGACCTGTTCATCTTGCCACTGCCAGTCAGCGTTGTCTTTGAGAAGAGCTCTCATAGGAACTGTTGCTACTGACATGTTGGGGATAAACTTAGTTACATACTTAACCATGCCAAGGAACCTTTGTAAATCCTATATATTTTTAGAGGTCTGCATGTTAACTATGGCTTTCACTTGGTCTTCATCAAGTTTGAGTACTGACTCGGAGATAATATGACCAACATACTTAACTTCCTAAGTCTTGAGTTGAAACTTGTCTTCATTAAAATTGACATTGTTTTCCCTGGCCCTATCCAATACTTGTTTCAGTATTTTGTCATGCTCGTCATTTGACGTTGCTGCGGTTATTAAATCGTCAAAAACTATCTATACTCCGGGTATATCACCAAAGATGTATATGTTTGCTTACTGAAACACTTCCGGTGCAGACGAAATTCCAAAAGGCAAAACTAAGAATTTGTACCATCCGAATAATGTGTGTTAAAAGTACATAGATCTTGACTCTCAGGATCAAGACATACCTGATAGAAACACTCTCTCATGTCAAGCGTGGAAAAGACTTTCTTTCCTGCCATTTTTTGGGCTACATCCTCTGCTGTTGGGATTAAAAAATGCTGACGCTTGATTGCTTTGTTCAGGTCTTTAGAGTCTAAACATAAACTCAATGATCCATAAGGCTTTTCTACTATCACTAGGTTGCTAACCCATTCAGTTGCATGATCTACTTTTGAGATTATCTTGTCTTGTTCAAGTTTATCTAAGGCCAGCTTAAGCTTTGGCTTAACTGTTAGGGGCACACGCCTTACTGGATGAATTACTGGGGTAACCTCATCTTTAAACTCTATCTTATATTAGTTTTAGGAAATTTTCCCCTTCCCTGGAACACATCTTTGTATTTGTTCACAATTTTACTTTTATCATCCCGTATCTCACTGGGCCTAGACAGTTTAATGTCTGATTTATTCAAGTTCTCTACTCGTGCTACTAGGTTTAACTTTACGCTTGTTTTTAACCCTAGGACTGGATCTGAGACTGTGTCTACTACAAGGAAATTTACCTTAATTGGGTTATCATTAACCTTATCTTTAGTACAACTTAGGTCTACTGAACCTATAGGTTTCATTCTTTTGTTACCATATGTTAATAACATTGTTTTTGTTGGTTTTAGCTCCTTTGAACTAGGCCTATTTATGCTTAACTTATTGTAAGTAGCTAGCGGTAATACATTTACTTCCGCTCCCGTGTCTATTTTAAAAGACACACATTCACTTCCAAACCACATTTTGTGATACCATGCTGATCGGGTCTGTCTCTTTTTGTCTTCTACCGATCCTATGTACGCAAATTCATCTTGCGAATTCACTTCACTTTGTTCAACTGCATGCATAGACGATGTTTTACATACATTTGCAAAGTGAGTTTTCCTTTTACACTTACTGCATTCTTTAACATAAGCTGGACATTTCCTCGGTTTATGGCGGAAACCACATCTCTTGCAGTCAAATGTCTCGCTTTTTTCTCCACTTGCGCTGGAACCTGCAGTAGCTTGGAACTTTCTTGGCGGCTTCTTATCTTGGCCTCCTCGGGGTTAATAACCTGTCACGTTCCGAAATGCGTCTACTGCGGCTGCGGCATCTTGGGACCTCCCTGTAGTAACTGTTTCTCGAAGAGATTGGACCTGCTGCTTGCTAGCTTTTGCTGCCCTGCAGATTTGAACACATCTGTCCAATGCTATGTCCCCTTCAGCTAACAGTTTCTCCTGTAGAGGTTTGCTCCTAAGGCCTATTATAAGTATGTCTCGGATTATGCTGTCACGTAACTGTCCTAGCTCACATGTGGATGCGCAATCTTTTAGCTCTGTTATGAATTCATCTATACTCATATCTGGCTGTTGTGATACCATGAAGAAATTTTTTCTTTCAATTGCCAAGATTTTGTGAGGCTTACAGTAGCTTGCAAACTTGTCTATCACTTTTTGAAACACTTTCTTGTCGTCGCCATTTTCAAATGTGAGTGTGTTATACACTCGAACAGCATCAGACCCTATTAGGTTCAAAAATATTTGGACTTTGACATCGTCCGTCTTTTGATTTTTCTCTGATGCAGACATATATATTTCAAACTGTTGTACCCACTCAGTCCAGTTTTGTTCTAGCTGTCTCGCTTCCATGTTGAGCGCTGGAGGTACTCTGTACTCACCACCCATTTATATTTGTAGAGCGATTATCTGCTTATAGTTTTCACTTCCGACACCATATAATAACTTGGACTTTAGGTTGGTATGCACAATAAATATTGATGACACTTAAAATATCAGGATGACTGAAATTTATTAAGATGAATACAAAGTTTGATACAATGACAACTTAATGCTGTTTCCATCCGGGCTAGAAGATGGCGTGACAACTAGATGATGTGAGAACTGCCTGTTAGTTCGACTATCGATTACAGTTGTTGTTGTTGTCACAAAGTTTTAAAACTAAATAAAGTCGTTGTTGTTGTAACATAGTTCGACTATCGATTGTAGTTGTTGTTGTAATATTTTTAAATGCTCAGACATTTATTACAGTTTTAATGATTGAACCCGTATACTACACATGGGCCTAGGCTACTTTTGTTCATAAAATGTCATAGGCCTAGACCCGGAGTAGGTCCTAGGTCTACATGGAATTTTAAGCAAGTTGTGGAGTGTTTCTGCAACTTACTTTCCTAATCCTAGGCCACACTGAAAGACAATCTGTGCTCTGGTACGTTAAGTATAGGTTAGGCCTACTGTAGACATACGGCTAATCTTCAAGTGAATTACAAGCTAATGTGAGATCGAACTATAGTTTGACCATAAAGGCCCTAACCTTGAAATCCAATACGAGCTTGATACTTTCAGACCAAAAGGCTGGGTTGTGAATGATTTGTAACCTATGCCTAGCGGCTAGTATGGCCTCTAAAGCAAGTCAGTTCTTATAAGGGGAGGGCTAGGCACTAGGCCTACAAAAGGCCACTTAATAGTGCCTAGTCAGCCAGAGGCCTAGTAGGCATAGGCAACCCAAGTTATATAAAAACGTACATATTTGATTTGTAGGCCTAGGCCTATAGCGTAGCCTAGCCCTAACTAGGATCTAGGCTAGCAAGGCAGAGGCGTTGGGCCTAGGGACCGTTTTGGGGCTGAAATATCAAGGTCTCAGCCGATGGCTTGGGCCTAGCCTGGGCTAGGCCTAGTAAGCTTTATTTGTTTTAAACTGGAGCTGCCTTCAGGGTAGGCTTACTTAGCCCAAAGCTTCACTAAATATCCTGGTTGAGTTTTACGGGATTAACGTCTTAGTGATGACAAAAAATGACAAACTTCAAAGCTGAGCTTTCAGCCTTGCCTAGGTAGGCCTAGGCCTACGATATTTAGGCCTATTCCTTTAGAAAGTTTGCCAAATTAATGCTCATCATTTTTCATACTATAATATCACTTTTTTATTACTTAGGTACTTACTAAGTTATAATAATCTTAATATTCTATTTCACATGGACAAATTCAAGTAGCCATTGTAATGAGTTAACATCGATAGGTATGTGTAATCAGTTAGATAATTATTTATTGATCACTTTTGTTACATTCTGTATTATGTAACTGTTGTAGTTAGCCTACGTATTAATAATACTGTAATGTCTTGGTAAATGAATATAAATGTTACATATACCTGTTTATTATCTTCTTTAGATTAGGCCTACATACAATGTTTATCCATACCAATCATATATTATTGTGAGGAGCCAGGTGTAGACTTACTTACGCACCTTGATGGAAGTCTTCTTCTTCTTCCTACAGTTCCTACAACTGTTCAGCAACACCACACATCCCCCTTACGGGCATAATTAAAGAGTATCTTAATATAATTATGTTGAAGTCTGAATCATATTTTAACATGAGTAATTATCTAATCAAAGAGTAACTTAATCTAATTATTTTGAAACCTACTTACTAAAGATAACAATCATAAGTTGTATTATTATAATCATGATTAATCTAGAGATTGACTATAGGTTTAGTCTACTAGGCGGTACTACTCGTCTGCCTCTCTTTGTTATATACATTTGGTTGTTGATCGGATCTGGTTCAACGACGGGTCGATTTTGCTCTCCGCTCGGTTGGTGTTCGGTCGACCGCTTTGGTGTAAGCTGTTCTGCTGTCCGGATGTTCTCTTCTTCCTCTGCCAGGTTTTCCATTTCATTTGGCAGTTCCCGGACAGGAACTAGGTGTCTGCGGTTTCTTCGCAAATTCCCTTGAGGAGTAGAGATTTTGTACGATCTAGGTTCTTCGCATCTGCCCGATACGGTCCCGTATAGCGGCCCATGTCTGTCAGCCAGACTGGCGTACCTATCTCAATGGACTTTAGAGATGATGTACGGTGAAGTTAATCATAATTTATTTTCTGGTCTTCTTTAAGGCTTCTTTCCTTGTGTCATAGTGACTCCCAATCAATTGTTTTTGGATGTAGTGTCTCGGGTAACACCGGTAGGGTTGTTCGTATTCTTCTTCCAATAAGTAGTTCTGAAGAGACATTTTGGTGAGTTCAAAGTAACACCTCGTTCATGCATTCTCTGAAGAACCTTACGTAGGCGCATGTCGTGTTCCCTTTTATCCTTACCGTAGACGAGTATGTCATCTGTTACACATACAACACCTTCAAGACCTTCCAGAATCTGGGACATCTTCCTCTGGAAGACTTCTGGAGCACTTGAAATGCCAAAGGGCAATCGATTGAAGCAATAGTGCCCCCAGGGTGGCAGGAATGTTGTAAGTTTTGCCGACTCCGGATCTAAAAGAATTTACCAAAAAACTTCTATTATTTTTGTAAATACCTTTGCGTCTCCCTGGATCTCCGCCAGCGCTGTATAAACTGCAGTCATGATCGTACGTTCTCGCAAGACGCTTTTGTTCAACTTGGTCAAGTCGACACAGATCCTAACTCCAGTTGGTTTCGCCACGACGACCGTGCCAGCACACCATTCGGTCGGTTCTTTAATCTTCGAGATGACGTTCTCTTGTTCCATCTTCTCAAGCTGAAGTTTAACCTTGTCCATAAGAGGAATTGGTACTCTTCGTGAAGTGTTGATTGCAAATGGTTTTGCGTCCTCTTTTAGGCGAATTGTGTGTACTCCCGGTAACTTCTCGAGTCCATGAAATATTTCCGGAAATTCTTCCTTCCATGTTTGGCTGCAGTTTACCTCTTGGATTCTTGTAACTTTAAGAACTCCTAACGCAACTATTGCTGGTCTTCCGAGTAGTGGATTGTCCAAGTCACTCACCACAAATACCTCTTGTTGTGAAGTCTTGCTTGCAACTGCTAGCGTACACTTGAACTGTCCGAGAGTGTTCATCGGTACTCTACCCGGTCCATACAATTTCTTAGTTGGTGCTTGTAGTTTAGGTCTTCCTTCAATTTTCTTGAAGTGTCTTTCTGCAATTACGGTTACGTCAGCGCCACTGTCTATTTTAAACTTAATAGAACACTTGTGGTTAACAATCACATCAACTTGCCATGGCTTTTCCGACTTTAAGTCTAGGCCCACTGAATCGATGTATATTTCTTCCAACTGCTGTGTGACTTCACCAACTTTCTTTGTGTAGCAGCATTTACCAAAATGACCTTTTTTACGACATTTGTAGCACTCTGTATCTTTAGCAGGGCATTCGTCGAGTGTATGGTAGGGTTGCCTACCGCAGCGTGTGCAACTTGAGTTTTTGCCTTTATTTGATTTTCATTTATTTTTATCCGGTTTATTTTTCCATTCATTTGGTTTCTTTACCTTGCTTTGCTTGACATAGTCAACCTGTTGCGAACTTCCTGGGCGAATCTCTTTTTTGCTGACTTTTCAGTGCCTCTCTGTTGCAAACTGGGCTTATGACTGTGTTAAAGGTCAGATCAGGATCCTCTTTGTGTCTTTCCGACATGTTACCATCTAGGATTTCTATTATTATCCTGTCCCGTAAATTTTCTTCTTCCAGGATTTGGTATTCACATCGTTTCACCATTGTATGCAGTGTATTTATGAAAGCATCAACAGTTTCACCTTCCATCTGATTCCTTTTATGAAATTTTGCTCTTTCATAAATTAGGTTTTTCTTTTTGACAAAGTGAGTATCGAATTTTCCTTTGACAATATCGTACTTACTTTCATCCTCTTTCGAAAGTCTGAATGACGCAAGGATATCTTCGGCATTATCCCCCATAGTATACACTAGGTGGCTTACTTGTTCATCTTCTGATCTTTGTTTAATGCCAGAAGATTTTCTAAACCTTTTATATCTGCGTATCCATTTTGTCCACTCCGAACCATTTGAACAGTCAAAGTTTTCTGGTGGGGGTATTTGGAAGTTCCAGAATTTACTGGAGCTTCACTTTCCACCTCCTCTGTGTCTGACATTGTTCGTGGTCGAGTTTGACGCCTTTCTTCTAGAGCTCTTTGACTGCCCGGTGCTACTTGTGTGTCTCACTTTTGTGGTCTTCCCTGGTGCGTACGAGTTTGTGCCTCGAGTGTGATATCTTCCGTCTAAACTCTTTGGCTAGTTTGTGCGTCGAGTGTGATATCTTCCGTCTAAACTTTTTGGCTTCCTGGCGTCACTTGTTGGGACACACTGTTTTAGCTGTTTTGTGCCTTCATCCCACTTGTTGCAACCATGTATTGTCTTGGTAAATGAATATAAATGTTACATATACCTGTTTATTATCTTCTTTAGGTTACATACAATGTTTATCCATACCAATCATATATTATTGTGAGGAGCCAGGTGTATCCTTACTTATGCACCTTGGTGGAAGTCTTCTTCTTCTTCCTACAGTTCCTACAACTGTTCAGCAACACCACACAAATACAATTAAACACTTGCCAGTAACAGTCAGTTCCCACTTCAGTGGGTAGCCATTATTGTCCCTTCTTGCATGGATTCCCGCAGCTACTACGACATAACTAGCGCTAGTAGTAGTTTACTGTAACTCTTGTTTAATTCCCAACAGTTTGGCTAACTGCACAACAACAACAACTTGAAATCAGCTGTGCTGTCAGTTCACCAGCTATAAGTACACACTTATTACACCTTTTCCCCAAGTCAATGCATGGTATGATGATTACACAGCAACACAATCAAAACACAATATGGAAGGTTACACAATATTGAATTTGTAAATATAAGCTCATGCTGAAACAATACGCAATAATCATACAAAGATACACTAGTGAATTTGTGCATAGAAGCTCACATAGAAAGATGTGCTAGTAGGCTACTTAGGCCTAAACTTGTTCTGAACATAAATTCAATACAAATTTTAAACCTTACTTAAAGTAAATGAATCATACAATACAATATTTCACATTTCAATCTTACAGTGACAATTTAATCAATCAATAGCATACAATAACAATACAATGATAATAATACCAAAACAAAACCACTCAACTGAACAAAAAGTATAATATTGATAATATTACCAGTTAGTATTTAATGTTATCATTAAATTAAGCTGGTTCTCTCCTGTTACGTGATGGTCTACCATCCGAGTGGGTAACTACCTCACGACTGCCTGAAGTCATGTTACGTGATGGTCTACCATAAGGAGTTGTAACTACCTCCGGAGTGTATGGTTTATCAGACATAGGTCTACTTATTATACTTTCTGGGGGTCCTGCTACTGGTTCATTTATCTCTTCCCTGATCATTTCAGAATCCAACCCGGGTGTTACTGGCTCATCCTCATTTTCACTTTTTCTCAAATCACGCCTATTCCTTTTAATAGTAGGCCTTCTACCATCATTCATTATCCTTTCGTACTACATATGATCGCGGAGTATGATATTTTTGGACTACGGTGGCTGGATTCCACACTCTATCTTCCCTGATCCTAATTCTTTCTCCTTCAAACAATGCTGGCAAGGGTCTAGAGTTTTTATCGTAATTCCTTTTTTGCATATCTTGCAAAACTTGCAGTTTGTCCCTAACCCCTGTCTGAAGCTTAGGTTCTAACAATGAACTAACAGTAGGAAGTTTTGATTTTAGTTGTCTGCTCATTAATAGTTAAGCCAGGCTACAATCTGTCCCTGTGATCGGGGTATTTCGGTATTCCAATGAGAATATTTAAATTTCCAGTTTTGCATGATGAGCTATTTTTAACATGGTTTTAGCAATCTTTACACCATTCTCGGCCATCCCGTTAGCTTGAGGATACCTAGGACTCGAAGTTACTGTTGTAAAATTCCACTCTTCTGCAAATCTAAGAAATTCTGCACTGCTAAATGGCATATTGTCCGACATTAGACAATCTGGAACACCTAATCTAGAGAAGATAACTTTAAACTTTGTTATTATTTCCGTAACAGTTTTGTTATTTAACTGTACTAACACTAACCATTTACTGTAGTAATCTTTTACAACTTTATATGAATTTCCTTTGAATTCGAGAATATCTGCCGCCAACTTTTCCCACGGCCTATTTGGGATAGGGTGTGGCATAAGTGGTTCTTTAGCATTTTCCTTTTGAAACTTCAAACATGTCTGACATTTACTCATTTTTGTTTCTATATCCCTAGTCATCCCGGGCCAGAACAAAACTTGTCTAGCTCGACTTTTGGTCTTTTCCATGCCAAAATGGCTTTCGTGCACTAAACTTAACATGCTATCTGTTAATGTTGGAGGAACTAGTACCCGGTCTCCGATGAAAACTAGGCCATCATCCTCAGTTATATTATCTTTGAAATCCCAAAAGTACTTTAGCTGTGATGGAACTTGGTTTTTGTGCTCTGGCCATCCTACCTGAATTAAGTTTTTTAAAAGTTGAGCAGTCTCATATTGCTCAGTGGCTACTCTAAATTCTTGTTTTTTTTAATTTGACATGGGTAAGTGTTTGGATACACTATGTACCAATTCTTTCATTTCACAATCCTCAACACCTACATCAGGTAAACATGCCCTTGATAGGGTGTCTGCTAAATACATTTTGGACCCTGGGACGTACTGTATGTCTAGGTCATATTTAACCAATTTTAACTGTAAACGCTGTAGTCTGGGGGAGACTTTATGTACATTTTTTGAGATTATGGATATCAGGGGCTTGTGATCAGTTTGAACAACTGTTTTTCTGCCGTACATGTAATTATGGAATTTCTGTGAACTGTAAACAATTCCGAGAAGTTCCTTTTCTATTTGCGAATAATTAGCTTCTGTTTCCGTCATGCTACGTGACGCATATGCGATTGGCTTACCTTCTTGTACAAGGCAGGCTCCCAATCTACTTTGTGAGGCATCAGTCTGCAAGGTTAAGGGTTTGTTCGAGTCGTAGTATGCTAATACTGGGGAAGAACACAACGCTTCTTTTACATTGGTAAAAGCCTGTATCTGCTCATGTGACCATATCCAAGGGACATCCTTTTTTAAGAGCACCCTTAGGTGGGCTGTTACTGATGCCCATAAATGCCATGCCATGCCCATAAATCTTTTTAACTCGGTCACATTAGTAGGGGAAGAAAATGCTGCTATTGCCTTTACTCTTTCCTCATCTGTTTTTAAACCTTGTTCTGACATGACATGTCCCATGTACCGTACTTCCTTTACTTTGTACTGAGACTTGTCAGGATTAAACCTTATGTTTGCCTCATTAGCACGTTTAAAATCTTCTAGGAGCTCTTTGTCATGTTCGCGTTCTGAAAGCCAAGTCTTGAAACTTGCGTTTCAACTCACCTCCCGTTTCGAGTCGCAAATTTCCGACAAGTCGCTCAAAACCATCAAATCGGTAGTCTTGAGACAAACTTGCGAAATGGCTTGCGACTTGGCTCGCAAGTTTTCTTACGTTTCAAACCGCGAGGTTTTACCTTGCGTGTAGAGATTTATTTGCGTCTTGACTGCCACATCGAAAGTTTTTAATGACTGAATAAATAGTTATAAGGTACATCCTATGTATAAAGACGTAAATTACACTCTAGAAATGTTGGCAGAAGGCTTTAAAAATATTTAAAGTGTTATAATTGTCATGTCAAATTATTTACGCTCGTCGCAAGCTAGCGTGCATCTGCATTAGTGGCGCTATAGTTCGGCTTTTCGACGTGGTCCCGGCGGCCGAGTGGTTAGAGCGCTTGGTTTCAACGCGAGGGGTCGCCGGTTCAAATCCCGCCTGGGAAATCTTTTTTACTTTTTTTTACTCGTCGCATAATTATTGTTCACTTGTTATCTGTGACAGAAACAATTTTTATATCTTTTCAATGTAAATTACCTTTTTTTTTTACCTTTCTTTGCAATTTGTTTTGGTATTTTAGGTAGGCCTAGCCCTAGAAACTTACGCAAATATGGATTTCAAGAAACTTCTTAGGGAATCAATAAAGTAAAGTAAATAAAGTTCACACTTTCAATTAATAATTGTCAGCTTCAAATTATATTATTTTCTTAGCGAGATTTGTACAATTTTATCATTATTCTTTTCAATTCTTTTCAATGTATGTTTTTATAATGGTGAACTTAAATATATTTTGATGTACGTAATGTTATAGGCCTATAATGTTAGTTGTTTGAATGTTTGTATTGTCGGTCTATTGTGGCCTACTATTGTGTTAAATAAATCGTCGAGTTTTTATATAGTTTTTGATCATCTATTTTTTTTAAACTTGCTACATAAATAATTTTAATAACCTTCTTTAATATCAACTTTATTATATTTACTATTTAGGGATATCACACACAATTCTGTGTTTAAGGGCTATGCTCGTTGTGATATTCCTTCCTAATGATTGTACGTATTGTGATAATCATTGAATAATAATAAATAAAATAAACAATAAAAAATATGATTAATTAAATAGAGAGTACGACTGCATTTAGGCTATTTGATAACAACAATAAACTATGTGAAATAATTTGCGTCGGGGCCTACAGGGTTGGCTTGGTCGCTTTGGATTACTGTCTCCCACTGAAAATCAGTTATATATTTGAGTGGGTAGACTCTAAATACAATTTATTTATTTATTTATTTATTTATTTATTTATTTATTTATTTATTTATTTATTTATTTATTTATTTATTTATTTATTTATTTATTTTTATTTATTTTATTTATTTATTTATTTATTTATTTATTTATTTATTTATTTATTTTATTTTTTATTTATTTATTTATTTATTTATTTATTTATTTATTTAAAAGTAGCCTAGCCTAGTACTCCTAGTGTGTTTTGACAGTTGATTGAATGTGCGAATCGATTATAGCATCAATAGTTCGTCACAATCGATTATATCATCGATTTACTTCACAACATCGATTCAAAAGTCGAAAGTCGAAAGTTGCACTTTGTAACAAGCTTTCTCATTGGTTAGTCATAGAGCGGAAGTGGGCGGAGTTTCCAAACGCATAAAAGCATTCGCAAGGAAGAATTTCATCTCGCAAGCGAAATGAGTCGCACATTTAAATTCAAGACTACGTACATGACGTGAAGTCGAGTCGCATGCGATTTGGAAGAAGTGACTTGACACGCATTGCGACTTGAGTCGCATGTTTCAAGACTTGGCCTCCTGTTCTACCAGCTATTATGATGTCATCATATATAACCTGTACTCCTGGAATGTCACCAAAAATCTCAATATTTTTACGCTGGAATATTTTAGGGGCAGATTTAATAGCGAATGGCATTCTTAGAAACTTGAATCTACCCATGGGACTATTAAAAGTACATAGGTCAGAGCTAGCTTCGTCCAAACAAATCTGATAAAACCCTTCCTTCATGTCAACAATTGAAAAGATAGTCATTCCTGATAGGTTTGCAAAAACATCGTGCATTATTGGGAATAAGGTTATGTTCTCTTTTTATGGCTTTGTTTAGATCTACTGGGTCAATGCATAACCTTAGATCCCCATTAGGTTTCTCAATTATTACCAAGTTATTTACCCAATTTGTTGGTTTTGTCACCCTTTGTATTACCCCTTCCTTTTCTAAAGACAACAAAGTATCATTCAACTTATCTTTTAGAATAACTGGGATCCTCCTAGGAGGATGTATAACAGGGGTTTGGTCCTTTTCTAAAGTTATTGTGCATCTGTTAGGCATGCATCCCAATCCCTGAAATATTTTACTGTGTCACTGCAACACACTCTCTTTAGAACCAAGTTCACTTTCTATTTCCCTGACAAAGTTTATCAAGCCTAGATTATTGCAATCTTGTAGTTCT
This sequence comes from Sweltsa coloradensis, assembly GCA_024449915.1. Lineage (NCBI taxonomy): Eukaryota > Metazoa > Arthropoda > Insecta > Plecoptera > Chloroperlidae > Sweltsa > Sweltsa coloradensis. Next base: position 1,391 of record JAMZAV010009084.1, on the reverse strand, counting down.
AACAATGGAGTAAACTCCTTGTCTACTACCATAAAAGTTACCTCAATTGGTCCTCTGCTAGGATCATTTTTTAAACTACACTCTCAGTTTATGATTCCTATGGGCTTTACTTTAGTATCGCCAAAGGCAACCAAAACTATTGCAGTATCTTTCAACTTCTGCATTAAATTTAAATTTTTTACAATATTAAGTGGCATTACACTCACCTCAGCTCCAGTATCAACTTTGAAATTAATTTCGGTATCTGAAATTTTCAGATTTACCAACCATTCTCTGCCTTCCTCAGGCCTATTGCCTTTCGGGCCCAGAGTGCCTACTTTCTGAATTGAGGTAACACATAGTTTGCTATTATGTTCGTTTGATTCTCAAACATCAAGTTTATTTTGCCTTGGTTTCACATAAAGTTCACTATTATGTTCATCTTCCGAGTTTACAACACATTCGGCTACGTAGAATTCGCTATTATGTTCATCTTCCGGGCTATCTTCCGATTTATCTGTTGGGTCTACAACGCATTCGGCTACTCGTTTCTTAGTACACATCCTAGCGAAATGATTTAACTGTTCGCAGATTCTACATGTTTTTCCAAACGCTCTGCAGCTACGCACACCGTGACGGTAACCACACTTTTCGCAGTCAAAGTCTTTGCCACCGTCCGCCTTGTAACGCTGGAATTTATTCTGTGATGCATCGGTATCCATTTTCCGGTTCCCGTCTTTGGATGATCCTGGCCTAGCCTTTTGAGGCCTAGTCAACACTGTCTCTACCATCACCTTTTCGCCTAGTTCCATGGCCTGTTGTTTACTTACTTCTGCTGCTCGGCATAAATTAGCTGTTTTTTCTGGAGTGAGATCACTTATGCGAAGTAGTCTTTCACGTAAAGCCTGGTCGGTGATACCTTACACTACCCTCAAAGTTAGTAATTGATTTTGTTGAGTTCCAAATTCACAGGATGTAACGTGTCATGGGATGACACATTACCCGTCCTTACTCGGCTGGTCAGGTACAGGCTTCTCGTCATATTTACGTCACGATGCAGATGATAAGCACTTTGGGATAGGTGACGGCATTTGGGGTCCGATTGGTTGCCAATGCGCGCATCGCGATTCCGATTGGCTAGAGGTCGAGTGACAGGACCAGATCGGCTTGGAAGGCGAGACGGTTTGGCCAGTGTTACCGTGGGATCGAGAGCGAACAGACCGAGAGTGGGACGAGCTTGGGTTCGAGTCCCGACTAGTACCGTGGAGAACAAGACGCATCGCGACGTATCGTTTGAATAGGGTGACACTCCATAAGAAAACTGTGTTACGCGCAGTATAAAGCTTTTGTGGTTTAGTTCGAGCCCCGGAAAGAGGGAATTTCAGGGCAGACGGAAAAGACCGCAGCGTTTA
>JAMZAV010009083.1:0-25383 GCA_024449915.1 Sweltsa coloradensis | reverse complement strand
TTTTTCCTGGGAGGTGCAGCATGAAACAACACTTCTTATTCTGGAGTAATGGGTGCTCGGGGTCGAAAGGACCCCAATGAGCCCCGCGGACGTTATTTTTTTCGATACTTTTTATCAGATTTTGGGTTTTTAAAAATTCATTATAATTATCAAATGAAAAATTGATCCTGGTTCAAAATTTATAATTTCCCCTGAAATCCAGTCATATAGGTTAATCCACTAACTCAGACTGCCGAGCAGACGTCGAGGAGAACGAAGCCGTCACACAAGGTCTCGAACTCTCGTCTTCTCTAGCCAGCGGTATACGTGCTAGCGTGTTGTAAATAATGTGCATAGGTATATACAGTTCTGCACAATGTTATTTCGAATGACGCTTAAATCATTTTTTTAATTTATAAAATCATTTAATTTAATAATTGCGTCGGGGCCTACAGGGTTGGGTTGGTCGCTTTGATTTACAGTCCCCCACTGAAAATCAGTTGTATAACTGAGTGGGTAGACTCTAAATACAATTTATTTATTTATTATTTATTATTCTACACGAAGCAAATTCACATTAACGGAGGTTAAAGGAGGCTACCTTGATGCATGTTGCTGATGCTGCAGCTTAAATTTCCTGAGCACTTCAACGATAACGTTAGGCCTAGAAATGTAATTACAACACAGCGTTGTGTTGATGTTAACGTAGAGAAGCTTGTCATTAGCTTTTTTGAAGACGATGAAATCAGCCGTGTTGACCCGGGTTTAAGACTGCGACATCGTTTGCGTCGGGGAGTCAGCATTTCACGTACAAAAAGGTGTTCATAAATGCCACGTGCAGAGCATTTTTGCAAAGTAACATCCCAATTGAAAAACTGGACAATCCTCGACTAAGGACGTGGATAAATAGACGACATTGGTTTCCTCTACTACCACTCCCTTAACCAAACCTACACAACCTCCGACCGAGCAAACTGCATAATCTTGAAATAACGAACTGTTCTCAGAAGAAGAGAGCAGAAGAGCGAAAAAAACAATCCAGTCTGGACGGAACAGACAACCTCATGAAGAAAACAAAACCAACACAAAAATACAAAGAGATTCATGTCATGTATACACCCATTGGTAGTACATTTTCTATTCTAGGTTAAAAATTAAGTTACGAAGTAAAGTTACAAAGTATAGCTTGACCTGTCAATACAAGTACAGTAGATACAGGGGCTCCGTACTTACAAAACATGGTGATGTTAGTTTAACTATAACTGAGGCAAACAGTCAACTGCAGAAGTGCGTCATTACAGGAAATAAAGTACTGGGCAATATTCCACCATGGACCCACAGTAAATTCCGGTCACTACACGAGCTACTTGCGGCAAGGCACCAGTTGATTCCGCACCAACGACGTTGCCGTGGAGAAGTCTCCCTGGCCAAAGCTAGCTAAAGACATCTACATGCTGTTGCTCGTCAAACAGCCTCGGCGTTGAACCGCAGGCGATCCCGACAGCGACTCGGCCTTCACTCCGATTGCAAAGAGTTTTGGCCGACACAACTCGCCTGAGACAAGATTCGGCGGCGATCACTGCCTTCTCAACTTGACACAGAATTTAATCGTAACTGCTATCTACTTTTCACAGCCCAGAGCGATTGATTTCACGAAACTCTTTGTCGCGCGGGCGAAAATTGGTATCGCACTTGATCACAAGTATTATTAGTTTTAAAAGTTTTAAGGCGCTGTAAAAATACGAAAAATAAGTTTTAAAAAGTGTTTTGTTACAAATCATTGTCATCGAAAGAATTGCCAAGGTCGATATATTAGTAGACAGCCAAATCAGTGAAAGGTATACATGCTAAAGGTGACATATGTAGAGGAGGTAGATCACAAGTATTATGAGTATTAGTAGTTTTAAGGCGCTGTAAATACGGAAAATAGGCTTTAAAGTGTTTGTTACAAATCATTGTCATTGAAAGAATTGCCAAGGTCGATATGTTATTAGACAGCCAAATCAGTGAAAGGTATACATGCTAAAGTTGTCATATGTAGAGGAGGTAGAAAATGCCAAATTACCTAATCATAACCAGGAAAACGTTGCCAACGTCGACATAATGAATAGCAAGTCAACATGCTTATGGATTTTTATTATAACAGAACTGTCATAGTTTGTCGATTAGATTATTAAGGTGAAGAATTGTGATAAGTTTTTCACAGTTTTCATAAGACAAAAGGTCTTCATTTAATAGATTTAAATTCAGTTGGGAATCTCAAACCGTCATACTTAGAGCAGTCAGTCAACAAATTATGAACGTTTAGCAACACATCATACGTGTCGCAAATCGGAGCAATCGTTTCTCTGGCATGGGTGAGGTGTGTGTGCCCTATTCGTACTCGCGCCAATACAACGTCCTCACGACGAGAAAGTATGGAAGAAGAGGGTCGCACCTTCAGTGAAAGACAGGGCATCACTCGACGCAGCTTATTATTCTGCAAAGCATTCCAACAATCCTGAGCTAATTTCAACATAGGGTTGTTGAACCCACCCCTAGTGACTTTGCGAGCACCCTCTTGAAAAAAAAAGACTCGGCAAAAACTTCTTAAACTTTCAGGACTATCTCAAGCCCTAAATGACGTTGAATGGGCTGAAATTCCCTCAGACATTGACTCGGACGCCGAAATAAGTGATAAATATGACGGTGAAGATGACAATGATGTAAGCCTAGACAATAGCCTAGACCTACGAAATGTCGACTTGTCATACCCTCAACCTTCGGGTTTTCAGCAAGCATAGTGCTAAGCATAGACGAACGCCTTGTAGGCCTAGCCTAGCTTCCAAGCTGGTTAGTATTTAGTATTAGTAGTTTTAGGGCACTTTAACAGCTAAGATTATTTGCGCCTTCAAGATAAAACAATTTCTATAAGTTTGAGTTACCAACATGTATACTTCTTTCCAGGGGGAGGAACGTAAGGGTGACACGGGGAGACAAGGGGTGGACAGGCCTGTGCTGGTGAGAACCAGCCACAAGCATATGGGGAGGATAATGACTTTTCACTTTCAGCATCAAATGATGAAAACAAAATATAGAGCTTAATTAATCTGACGATAGCGACGATGACATTCCGCTCGCCGTTTTAATTTCACAGAATGCAACACTGTAATGTAATAAGTAGTGTAATAAGTAAGTATTCTTAAACCAGTATGGTTGCTTGCAACACCTACACAAAGAACTCAATAAAACAACAACCTGAAGGCACAGAAACCGGGCACCCTGGTTGTGTGTTGGGGCTCCCATCACACACTGAACATAACTTGAACATCAACCCCTCAGGCTGCACGGACAGAACAGATGGAGCACAACACTGAGACAACGAATGCTTCTCTGACATGCTGGCAGAATTAAGAGTAAACTAAACCTTCAGTCTGGACAGAACAGACAAAGTCCGGGAGTTAACACACATTACACAAAACGATGCGAGAACGTAACAGCCCAGACTACCTAAAACAACACATCCATCAGCCCCACTCATCTAGCACGAGGGAGCCCAACAAGAACCGAACGATGAGCGGCGACAAAACACGTCCGCCTGCGACAAGAATAACAGACCGACTGCGAGGCGAGGACGCGCTGTGGCTGTGCCAGAGGTTGCGTTTAAAAGGTGCGGGGCGGCGAGGTCATATCGATGCTGCAAGGTTTCAATATCCCAATGACAGTAACACATGAATTCGGAGAAGTGTAATGCATTGGTTGTGAGTGGTATTTCTAGATGTGCAGCGAGGTTCATCGTGACAATACTATAATGTTGCAGATGAGTGGCAAAAAACTGCAAAAATTTGTGTTTGTGTGAACAAAGGAGGAATAAGACAAGTCTTCTTTGCGAGGTGCAGCAGAAGAACATGGTCCTAACTTGCTGGCTTGGCCCAAGATGGCGGCAGGTGCGGGTGTTGTGTACGGGTCGCTCCGTATTTTTTTAGTATTTACAGTATTAAGAGTGATTGCAACCTGCACTAAAGTTGCACCGGACTTCCGTAGTGTTCACATGAAGAAAGTGATTAATGGATACCCGGTGGAAAACCTCATGGTGTTGTGTAAGTGCGATATCTCCGCATTCTCTCTGTGCTGTAATGCTTTAGTGGAGAAGAACAGACCAGTGTTTTCAACCCCCGCTCTGCCGCGATGCTTGGGCCCGCACAGGCACAGGCGCCTGGCCTTCACGCCCCCGGGTGTCCCGTGCTCACTCCCCTAATCACGGGCAAAACCACGAAAAGGTTGCGAGTTGGAATTTGATGGCCCCGCGCAGCTCGCCATTAGTTTCAGGGAGAAAAACTCCCCTAATCACGGGCCAAACCACGAGAAGGTTGCGAGTTGGAATTTGATGGCCCTAGTTTGTCGGGAGCTGATTGATTGGATATTGCCTAACGTCTCATATTTATGCAACTTGGCTAATCGAGACGAAGGGAGGGACGTAAGGGACGACGTGGGGGACAAGGGGTGGACAGGCTTGTGCTGGTCAGAACCAGCCACAAGCGTATGGGGAGGGCAGGGGTTCCCCCACGTCATGGTCGTCTCCGTCTGTGTCATCATCTGTCCGTGTTGTCATTGTCGTCGCCGTCACGGAGGTAGTCAAAGGGAGGAGGAAGGTACCCTGATGACGACCCAGAGCTCGCCATTAGTTTCAGGGAGTAAACTACCCCCTACTCACGGGCCAAACCACGAGAAGGTTGCGAGTTGGACTTTGATGTCTGGAGCTGAAAGAAAAAAAAAAGTTTATCGGGAGCTGAAAAATAAATTTTGTTAATCTACAATCATCCAAGTAATAGCTGAATATGATCTAATATGATCTCTCTATCCACGATCTCTGATCTACGTAGGTTCATTGTTTATTGTTCATATGGTTTAAAGTAAGTGCTTCTAAATAAATAATATGGATTAACACGCGAAAGTGACGATACCCCGTACCGTTAATTTCACTAACAAGGAAGAGTTTGTGCTGGCACGGGAATACATGACAGTAGTGAACATAATAAACGGGGAATTCTCCACTACAATAACTGCGAACCATAAGGAGCGAGCTTGGGAGCAGGTCCTCGACGCTGTCAACGCTGTGTCAGCTACAACAAGAACCCACAATACAGTTAGTGGGTTTTGGTATTTCTTGAACAACATCTGATATTGTAGGTTAAATAGGCCTGGGGCCTAGGGCTTAGGCCTAATTGGGTGAAAAACTAATTGGGTGAAATTTAAAGCAGTGACCTACAATGCTGCCAAGGCTCGTCTAGAGTATCTAACCATAATTGTTGATGCTCAAAAGGATGACGACGTACCCACAACAGAAGCTAGATTGAGACAACATAACTCAAATATGTATAATAAACAAAAAACTGAGTGTTTTTAATGTGGAATTGGATACACTTCATCCACCTGTCTTCGGAACAAACCAGTTACTTCTCCCGTTTACCCATGTAATCCAATTTCTCCCTTTTCTTTTCAGTTCCTTGGTAATGTAGCCATTCACCCATTCAGTGCAACACCTGGCGTAAACATGAACTTGGGCATCGGTGTTGGCTCTTCAAGGGCCGAGATTTTCTACCAGTTTTGTAGCATCGATATGTATCAGTACATAGCTCACGAGACAAAACAGGTATGCCTTAAAGATTCAAATTCCCAATTTCACCCCTACTTCTCCAGAGGAGATGAATTTACTTAGCTCTATGCATCTTTATGGGCATAGTAAGGAAAACTACAATTCTTTCATACTAGATTACAGTTTCATCTATAGATACTCCTATTTTTCGAAACACAATGCCCCGTAAAAAAAAATTAGAACTCTGCAATGCCCTACATCTGTGTAATCACAACACAGTTGATCCAGATGACAGGCTGAAGAAAGTGAGGCCAATTATAACCCTACTGAAAAAATTCATTTTTGAATAATATATTTCGATAGATGAGTCCCTTGTAAAATCACGAGGCAGATTGCCATTCATTCAATACAATCCTTCGAAGAGGGCAAGATTTCGAATCAAATTTTATAAAGTTTGCGATTCGAGAAATGGGTATATAACTAGTTTCAAAATATATATATTGGCCAGGATAGGGTAGATGACAACCAGTCTAGCCATAAGGTTGTTCTAGACTTGTGCGAAGCAATCGGATGTGTAAATAAAAGTTACAAACTTTATTTAGACAATTGGTACAGTTTTCCAGTGCTGCATCAAACCCTGCATGATTCAGGCACTAATGTTTGTGCTGTAGCACTGTCAGAGCAAACCGAAAAAATGTACCCAAAGATCTTATGATTGATTGATGATTGGATATTGCTTAACGTCTCATAATTATGCAACTTGGCTAATCGAGACGAAGAGAGGGACGTAAGGGATGACGCGGAGGGACAAGGGGTGGGCAGGCCTGTGCTGGTCAGAACCAGCCACATGCATATGAGGAGGGCGGGGTTCCCCCACGTCGTAGTCGTCTCCGTCTGTGTCATCATCCGTCCGTGTTGTCGTTGTTGTCGCCGTCGGGGAGCTAGTCAAAGGTAAGGGGAAAGTTCCCCGACGACGACCCAGAGCTCGCCATTAGTTTCAGGGACAAAAACTCCCCTAATCACGGACCAAACCACGAGAAGGTTGCGAATTGGAATTTGATGAATCAGAAACTTTTGAAGGGGGAAATGTACTTCAGAACCAGTCGGAATGTCATGGCAATGAAGTGGGCCGATAAAAAAGATGTTCGAATGCTAAGTACTAAGCATGATCCCCAGTTTGGGTAAACTAACAAACGAGAAAGGGCTACTGGAGCAATTAGGCTGAAGCCCAAGTGCATTATTGATCACAATCAAGGTATGGGTGGTGTTGACCGAGGCGATCAACTATTTAGTGGCTTTCACATCATGAGGCGCTATTTTAAAGCCTATAAAAGATCTTCTTTTATTTTGTTGATATGGTTGTTGTTGATAGTGGATTCACCGGCAAAACATACACGGAAAGCGAGACACAAGATCTTCAATGATGATACTCTAGGCCTACCAGTAGCAGGTAGGCGGATTAACTTAGCCATTGCGGCTCTATGACATTCCCTTTGAGGCATTCCGAGAGAGCAAAACGCATTACTGCATCCAAATTTGGCTCGATTGTGTCTCGAAAGGCGGACGTTACAGAAAGCTTTGTGAAAAATAAATTCCTCTCACGGACATTTCAAAATAGGTAAGTAGCCTGTAGCAGCACGCACGCACGAAGAGTCAGGGGTACAAATTGCAAAAGAAAAAGGAAAACCTAGCTTACCTAAAGAAACACAAATATATCTTCTATATGTCTTCTGGCATGAAACAGCCCACTTTGAATCTCCAAGGGTTACCTAGATACAGAGAACTTCACTTACCTTCTGAAGAGCTTGATTAATTTGATTAGATTGATTAGATATTGCTTTACGTCTCATATTTATGCAACTTGGCTAATCGAGACAACGGGAGGGACGTAAGTGATGACGCTGGGGGACAAGGGGTGGACAGGCCTGTGCTGGTCAGAACCAGCCACAAGCATATGGGGAGGACAGGGGTTCCCCCACGTCGTGGTCGTCTCCGTTTGTGTCATCATCCGTCCGTGTTGTCTTTGTCGTCGCCGTCGGGGAGGTAGTCAAAGGGAAGGGGTTCCCCGACGACGACCCAGAGCTCGCCATTAGTTTCAGGGAGTGAAACTATAACCGCGAGAAGGTGTCGAGTTGGAATTTGAGCAGGACAGAATAAAGAGAGAACTAAACATTCTAGTCTAGACAGAACAGACAACCTTCTGGAGAGAACAAACATTAAAGGGGCTATAAACCCCAAAATTTATTTTTTACCACGTGATCTATAACACAATACAACACTTAAATGACTGTTTAAAAAATTATATCTTGTAACTATGATTTAACACGAATTTTTTAAATTTTTTGATCCAGAAATTGGCTAAAATTGGTGTTTTGAAAAATTTCCTACATTGGCTTTAACCTGCTTCTTTTTTGGTCCAAATAGATACTAGAGCATAGTACCAATCTAAAATGCCCCTTTATAACATCGTGTCTTGAAACTGTGCCCAAATATACCCTCAAACACGCAAAAATATGCATTCCAAAATCACACCCCATCTTGGTAATCAGCATATTTTGACCAAACTACTTGCCCAAATTACAAAGCAAAATATAGAGAATTTACAAACAAAGGCTGTCGAGTACGTCAATAATGGCCAATATTTTTTTAGATCAAAATCCTCCAAGGTCACGAGGCAAAAAGATCGTCTCCATGTTATTTCTTATGGGAGTGTAGTGCCAAGCGCGTGGTCTAGATTTTATTAGACTGTTCTTGACACTGAAGAGGAGACTATTTGACCCTTGATATTTTAGTAATGGGAGGATGTCTAGGTGTTCCCTATCTATTAAGCAAGTAACACTTTGTACTAACTATTTAACTTTAATAAAGATTCACATAGACTTACACAGTACAGTAAACAGGCCAGTAAACAGGCCTAATTTCATTGTTAATTCTGAAAACTTCTCCTATCTCTCTTGAAGATTGATTAGAAGAGGCCCAATATGGCTGATCAGAGAGGTGGGGAGAGAGGAGAAAACCCCTCCTTTCTCCCCACCCAGGGGCTGGATCCCATAATGTTAAATCAATGGAGGTACAGTTGTTCATAAAACAATCTTGAATGCAACACAAAATCTTCCATCTGTTGCATCCAGGTTGAAATACTCGTGACGTCGACAGTACTGCCGAGTCAGCTACAGCTAATCTGTTACAAGTCACGTACTAAGAGATATTAACCCGCCAGGTGCTTTGTGATCTGTGACGTAACAATGATTGTGTGGGAATCCAGCCCAGTAGGCTTTCCAATCACTGGTATAGTAAATCAATATTGGTTGTTACCAATATTTATTTATCCACCCAATGATTGCTAATCATGAATTGGACAGACCCAATCCATGTCCTATTGTCTATCTATCTATTATCCAAATGACCTCTGCCTAACTATAGCTGGCACTGTTGATAAGTTATGCCTAAATACTATTGATTGATAATCAATAATCGATGATTAGTGATCAAATTTCATCACTATATTACAGCCTTCCGCAATTTAAAAGAAGCATATATTTGAAATATTTATTCTTTTCTAATTTTTTGGAAAAATTTGGGGGTTTTAAAATTTTTTCTCAGTTTTGGGGAAATTGATGGGGTTTTCGGAAATAATGCCGGTTTGCAAATTTTTGGGAAAATTTTAAATTTTTAAGTTTTCAAAATTTTCCAAAAAAGGTGTTTTAGGGGAAGAAGGGGGAAAACAAAAACAAGGGCGGGGAATTGGATTGATTCCGGGGACATCATTTTGGTTTTGGAAAATTGAGGTTTTTCCGGGGAAATTTGGGCCCCGGGGAAAAAGGGAAATTACAGAGGGGTCAAAATTTAAAAATTTTTAATTTGGCTTTTTTGTTTATTTAAAGCCGGGGTTCAAATTTTTTTGGTCCCACCTTCCCCCCCCAACGGAATTCGGGGGCTTGCCCCAAAATATTATATTCCTCAGTTCCCATTTAACAAATGAAAACATTTTTTAAATGTTGGGGTAAAATTAAAAATAAATCTAATAAATTTTAAAAGGCACAGGAAGTTAAAAATACAACCCCTCAGACCATTTAAAACCAAAATTTTTGAAAAATTTTTTTTACCCATTAAACCCCCAAAAAAGGGGAAAAATTTTTCAAAAAAAAAACCGGGGAAAAACTTTTAAGAGAAGTTGATTTTAAAACCCCCTCAAAATTTTATCGTATTTAAGAAAAGGCCATTTGGGTTATTACATAAAAATTCACCATTTATGTTGAGAACTTATTATTAAAATCCCCAAAATACCTTTTATGTCACCCCCCCCCCCAAATTTTTTTTTTTTTTTTTTCCAGAAATTTTTTTTGCCCTTTTGAAAATTATGGGGGCTAATAAAGTTTTAATTTTAAAAAATTGGTTACTTTTTTAAAAATTGAAAAGAAAGAAAACAAAAAAAAAATTTATTAAAAGCAAAATTAGGGCAAAATTAACAGTTATTTGGGTCTTTTAAAAAAAAAAATTAGGGGTTGAATCCAAAAACCTCCAGTTAATTTTTTTGGGACATTTTTTTTCCCCTTAAAACTCTCAGCGTTGGGCGGTGAAAAATTTCCTCTTTCCTTTCAAGAAAAACTAATGGAACAAACCCGGGGGGGGAAATTTTTCCCACCTAAGGTTTTTTTTACGAAGCTAAAAATTTTAACAAATTTTCCATTTTTTGGAGCCACTAAAACCCCCCCAAAAATTTTAAAAATTACTAAAAGAGATTTTTGGGGAAATTTTTAAAAAACCCCAAATTAATCCTTAAGCGGGCCCATTTCCATCTCACATTCTTTTCCCTTTTTAAATAGCTTACCAGATAAAAAACCCAATTTTTTGGCCCACCCCCCCCCCCCTTTTCCTTTAGACTTTTTTGGACGGGAAGGTTTGGCAAAATTTTAAAAACGTTTTTGTTTTTTCATTAAAATAAAAAAAAAAAATTTTTTTAAAAATTTAAACCAAAATTGCCAAAAAAAAGAAAGGTATAAAAAAGCTAAAATATGATTTTATTTGGTTTTTTTTTTTTCACCAAGAGTTCGGAAAAAACCCTTGTGGTTTAAAAAAGTTCCCAGGGAACAAGAGCTGATTCCCCCTCAGCCGTTTTTTAAGTAATTTTAAAAAATTGTTCCCCCAACTCAAAAATAATTATTCCCCATTCCCCCCTATTCCTCCCTAAAAATTTTTCCATCCCCCCCCCCCCAAATAACTTTCTTTTTAAAAGTAAAGTTTCTTCCTTGTTTCCCCTTTGCTGCCTGCCCTAAAAAATTTGGCCGGGAGAACTACGATCCCCTTCTAAAGGTTCTCCGCAAGTAAGGAGCAAAAAAAATGCTTTTTTCAAAAAAATTCCTAAAACTTTAAACCCTTTTTTTTTAAATTGGCCCAAAAAGGATTTTTTAAAAAAAAAAATTAAAAACCAAAAAATATTTTTTTGGCCCCCCAAAAAAGGCCCCCAATTGTGTAAAATAAATGTCCCACTTGAACAAAGTATTTTCCCGGGAAGAAAAAAAAAATAAAAATTGAAAGCCTTTTTTAAAAAGTTAATAATTTTTGGTTTTAAGGTGTGCATGTTTCAAAAATAATAAAAAAAAAAAGGGAATCTTGGTTTTGGTTTTGTTTTGGGTTCCCTTTTTGTTGGGCCCTTTTATTTTCCGTGAATTACGCCATCGGGAGGTTTTTTATAAATGATTTTATCTGACAAAACTATTTGTTAAAAAATGAGAAAAAAGGGAAACCATTTTAAAGCCATTAAGGTAATTTTTGGCTAAGCAACCAAAAAAAATTTTGACAAAGGCTCAAAAAAATTTTAATGGCTTTTGCCGGATATGGCATTACAAAATAAAAAGGTTTTTTTTCTTAAGAATAGAATATGGTTTTCTTAAAACACCATTTTTTACCTTGGGTTTAAAAAAATTTTTTTGTCTCTTTTTTTTAAATGATGGTTAGAAAATTTGTATTTAAATGTATTTTATTGTTTAAAAAAACTTTCAATCTTTTGGATGCGAACCCTTTTAAAAAAGAAAGGAAAAACTTACCAATGAAAATATTTCTTCCCCTTTTTACAAAAAAAGCAAAGTTTTCTCATTAAGAGGATCAAAAATTTTTATTTTGAAATTGTTTTAAAAAAAAACCTTAATTTTTAAAAAAAAAAAAAGGGGAAGTTGGTACGAAGTGCTCCCGGGTTTCCCCCTAAAACCAAAAAAATTTGGTTTTTATACCTGGTGGGGTCAAAATTTTTCCCAAATCTTTAAGAAAAAAGCATTTTTAAAAAAAAAGGGTTTTGGGAGAAGGAACGCGGAAAAGCCGGCCAAAAATTTTGTTTGGCCAAGGCGGGGCAAAGCCCACTTAAAAAAGTTGATTAATTATTTTTTTTAAATTTTAAAAAAAGGGGGCCCACGGTGCTTTCCAAAAACAATGGAAAAAAAGCCCCGTTGACCCTATTAAACCCCCCAGGGTGCTTCAAACCCCACTCACAGGAAACCCTATTGGGAGCGTGTAACGGGGCATGTCCCAATTTGAATTTTTTTTAAATTTAAAATTTTTTTTTTTTTTTTTTTTTTTGGGAAAACCCCGTGGGTAAACCTTTACTTGTGGATAAAACACCCCATCTAGGGACCTTGACATCATTTCTTGGGAAAGCATTTTAACTCTTTGGTAACAAAAACACACTGTTCCCGATGTATTTTGATTACTTCTAGGGGGCAGGCATGTGGCCAAAAACCTCGTGCGATTTTTCTTTGCCAGGGGAAAACTTTTCTTTTGTTAAAATGAATTTTCCATTACAAAATTTCGGATCAAAAAGCAGCAGCAGTTGTGTATGACTTTAGTCTGTTGGGGCTTAAAACCAAGATGACAACACATCATTCATGGAAGTGACCAACCTTTTTGGCAACTTAGAATAGGGAATCAGTTTGCAGTGAAAGAGTGAAGGGAGCTGCTGAGAAAAAGTTCAGTTTGAGAAGAAACTTCCCCCAAAGAATTTTAAAAGAGCCGGCGAAGCATCCGATTGAAGCTGAAAGTTGTTTTTATTTCTATCATTTTTTTTGGGGGGCAGAGTTGATTTAAAATTTTAAAAATTTTGTATGTTCGCGATACCTTTGATGTGTAGGCCTAGATACTTTTTTTATCAGTCTTTTTTTTCAATTTATTTTCTATGTTTTTGACCCACGGGTAATTTTTGCTAGACCAATTTTTAAAGTACAATGCTTTTAAAGATTGATAAATAAAATATAATCAATTGGTAACACCAAAATCCAGGGTTGCCACTTTAAAGGATTTTATCCTTTTTAAAGGTTTTTTAAGGTGTTCAAGGTTTCCAGGTTTTTTGGTAAAGTCTCAGGATTTCCTACCATAGTTAAAGAACATGAAATCAATAAAAGTTTTTAGAAAGCTTAAAAAGCAATACAGTGGTTAATAAAAAATCAGTAGCACCAAGTAATAGCAAGTAAAAACCCCAGCGAGTATAGAACAAGCAAAAACTAGAACGTTGAACTACTAGAAAGTCAGTTTCTTCGGATATGCTCGCATGTAATGTTATTTTAAATTTCCCCAAAAAAATCTTTGGGCATAACGTATTATTGTTTGGAATCCTGAAAATTTTGAAAATTTCCTTCCCTACGAATAAACGCAAAATATAATAGCTTTTTTCAAGGTTTTCAGGATTTTTTAAAAGTATCTAAAGGATAAAAATAATTTTTTGGGGAAACCGCCATAACCCAAATAATGCGGGGCTAAAAATACCATCCCCAAGACCCCTGGGAAATGTAAGAAAAGGGGCAAGAAAGAAAATCTCGTCTATCGCCGAGTTTAGCTCTCGTGAAAAATAACCTGGGTCCAGCGTCGGAATCGTGTTTTACAAAGATTTTAATCTTTTAAATTTTGGAACAAAATACCTATACTAGCAATTTTTTCCCCACACGTACTAGCCGGTCAGCTTGAGTTGGATCTACGCGCACTTTGCGACCGCACGATTTTTTCCGCATCCACTCTCTTGCACTATTTGATTGTGGGCGGACAAAAGGACGCGGGGCTGATAAAATGCGGAGCGCGGTGGAAGAAAATGTGTCTCATAGGGTGGGCCCGGTGGACGGCCCGGCACAAAATTTTAAACGTTTGGGTGACATATAGTGGGGAAAAAAATATTAAAGGATTTTAAAAGGGAAGTTTTATGGCCCTACAAATAAAAAAACACAAAAAAACAGATTAAATTCAGACGTGTCGGCGGAACCCCCGTGTTTTAGCAGGATTTCACTTGTTATCCTTAAAACCCTATTTTACAACAAAATTGTTTAAAAAAATTGTCAGTAATTTTTTCTGTCGGGCATGAAAATTATAAAAAAATTTCCTACACAAGTTTTTAAAATTTGGGCCCAAAAAATAGATGCAACAAAACCTATAAAATGAACTTGAAAAGTAAAAAATACAGTATTTTAAATCATTTTTTAATGGAAAAATTTTCATTTATTTTAAAATTTAAATAGTACATTATTTTTATGGGTTTGCGAGGCGAGTGGTGAGGTGTCGAACTTCAAGCTCCAGTCATGGTTTACACAGAAGACGGAAAACACTTTTAACGAAGTCATTCCGCCGCAGAGAGCAAAGTCATTTGCAATAAGTTTTAGCCAACAGCAGCAGAAATCGTTTTGTTGTACTGGGGCATTTTTTTTTTGAAGGGGGCACCCCCTTGCCTATGAAGGGTTTCCACTTTTACAATGTCGAGCTTACGATGTAAACGTTCTGACTTTTAAGGGAAAAAATTGATACAACAAATTTCTTAAAACAGTAAAGTGCCTACAAAAAAACCTGTGGTGAAGTAAATAAAAAATAAGAATAAAAACTCTTTAAGGCAAGGGTACACCAATATTAAAACCCCGCAAAAAACCTTTAATTTTGTATAAATCTCTCAAAACCCTAAAGTAAAATCAAAAAAAAGGGTACTAGTTCTCATCAGTTTTTTGAAAAATACACCCCGCAAGAAAAAATATTCAAATATTGTAAAAGTTTTGTTTTTAATTTGATATACATTAATTAAACCCTTTATGGTGGCGTAGCGAGCGAAGCGAAGATTCCATTTCACTACCCCGGATAAAAAAAAACCGGAATGTTTTTTTTCCTTTTTTTTTTATTTTTTTCGTTTGCACGTCCGGCTAAACCAAACTCAATTTCGATGAAATTTTCTGGGGCCTTTGAAATTTTTGAAAATTAGAAACTGCCCCGTTTTTTGAGGCAAATCGAATAATTTTTCTTAGAAAAACGGATTTTCGATTTTTTTTTATTTTTAAAATTACGATTTAATTTTAAAAAATTAAAATTTATGTTTATTTTTTATTTAAATTTTAAATTTTTTTAAAAAAATTTTTCAAGAAGAAATGATTTTTCACAGAACAAAAAAAATCCGCAAACACATGGCAGTCAATGCACCAATTACGCTATCCAAAAAATGCGCCTGAAAAAGCGTTTGCAAAGCTTCCCAGTTAAAATCATTACAGGTCATATTTTAAAAGGTTTTATGCCAGATGGATTAGTTAAACTAAACCCCAGCGTTAGTGAGTTATATTACCGTATCGGACCGAATATAGCACGACCTTGAATATAACACGACCCCAATTTTCAGAATCACTTCAAAAAAAAAAGAAAAAAAAACAAAAAAAAAATTAAAAGTACATGAAGCATTAAACAAAACATTTTGAACAATGTTAGGGCCTAGCCTATGGTTTTTTAAAGGGTAGGGCCAAGAAACCTTGCCTAAGAGATTTGGGCAGATAATGGGAGTGAATGCCATAAAGTGTGATAACGGTAGGCCAACTTGCCAATAATCTACAAAATCCCCATCTGTTTTATATGTCACCGTCCGAGAATGTAACGCCGGAAACGTTTGCCCCTTTAAAAAAAACTGGGCGCGGAAAAACCAAGAAAGAGGGGCGGAAATCTGGCACTGCCGAATTTAACTTGCACTCAAGAAAAAAACCCTTTTGGAGCACTAGCAGAAGGAAAAAGAAGAAAATTGCAGGAAAAAAATTTAAACCTATCAGGGGGACCGATAAGTATTTGTATTATTAGTAAAGTAGTTTAGAGCGCTTTTAACAGTAAGATTATTGCGCCTCAAAAATAAAATAATTTCTATTAAGTGGAGCTACCAAAGATACTTCTTTAAGGGGAAAGGGAAAGTAAGGGGAGACGCGGGGTTTGGCAGGCCTGGTTTGGGCAGAACCAGCCACAAGCATATGGGGAGGGCAGAGGTTTCCCAACGTCGGGTCTATCTAAACATCAAACCATAATTATAATCAGTGATTAATTGAAATGATGTTACAATCAATCTGAAAAGACATCTACGAAGTTTGACAACGTCAGAAAATTTTTTTGCATATTTTCAAATGGCCACATAAAAAACGACATTGTATTGGATCCCTCTTTGTTGTTTTTTAAGATTTTTCTGATTCTTTTATGTATTCATTTATGGCTAGTGTAAATAAAATTTAAAATTTAAATTTTTTAAAATTGATTTAATGGAAAATGGTAACGGTACAAAAAAAAAGTGGCTACAAAACAAAAGAAGGGGAGAGGAAAACAGCTTCCAAAAGGTAGGTTTTCTAAAAAAATTTAAAAAAAAAGTGTGTAGAAAAAATAGGTGGGAGTGGGCACGAAGGAAGAGGATGGGAGTGTACCCCTTCCCTGAAAAACGGTAAAAAATGGCCTGTGTTTTACAAAAAAATAACACAGGGGCCCGAGAGTCAAAAGGGCAATATATGCGAAAATGCGATGAAAGACGTGATAGAAACCTTGAAAAAAGTGGTACCCCCCGTTTTTTTACTTTCGATCATAGAACCGAAGCATTGGACACATTTACAATGCACGTGGATCCGTTTGTTAGTTTGTGGGGTTTAGGGCACACAAAAGTAAAGTATCAGTTCCCCCGATCTTTTTTTACTTTTTTTCCGGTTGCCCCATAATACAAATATGAATGTAAATAAATTTAAAAAGGTTTTCTTTGCGTAAAAAATTAATAAATGTTGTCATTGTCGTGGGAATTTTCGATAAAAAATTTCCTTTAGGGTGGTTTTTAAATTAAAAATTTTTGGAATTGCTTTTTCGTTCATATTTTTGCAACTTGGCTAACGAGACGAAGGGGGGAGTAAGGGTGACGCGGGGGACAAGGGGGGAAGGGCCGTTTCTGGTCAAACCAGCCCAAAACATATGGGGGGGGCAGGGGGTTTCCCCCCCGCGGGTCGTCTCCCTCTGTGTCATCATCGATCTTTTTGTCTTTGTCGTCGCCGTCGGGAGGTAGTCAAAGGGAAGGGGGTTCCCCGACGAGACCCCGAGCTCGCCATTAGTTTCAGGGAGGAAACTCCCCAACACGGGCCACACCCCGAGAAGGGTTTCGAGTTGGATTTTTATGGCCCCTTTAAAATTTAAAAATTTTTTATCGTACTATATTTTTGGTTCCTAAAAGTGTTTTTTAGTTAAACTACGCCAACTTATCACATAGGGGAGGAGAGGGGTATGTGGCCGATTCCAAAAGAGCCAGAAACTTTTACCGGCGAGAAGAGCATATATACATGCTATGGATGTGCGAGGAAAATTGGGGTCCGTTGGTTACTAAAAAATTTGGGCGTAGTGCTGGTGATCATTTAGGCCAGGCCTTCACACCTATTTTTCCGGGGAAAGTATTTTTCCGGAGAAAAGAAGTTTAAAAGTAGAGTTATCTGTGCCCAAATGATTTTTTTATTTTCATATTTTGGTGAAAAAATATATCTAGGGCGACGGGCGTCGCCGGCGTCAAGCGAATGCGATGCTTAGGCGACACGAAATCCAGCCCTATATACAGTAGAGAGTTGGGGGGTTTTTGCACTGCACACGCCGCCCCCGAAATAGTTACAAACTTTAAATCGGATATGACCTGGTTGTGGTCCATGAATCCCAAAAAAAAAAAAACCGATCCCAAATCGTTTTGTGTTAAAAAAAGGGTCTCAACACGCAAAATTTTTCCTTTTTTTTGGTGGTTTTGGGGGGCTGGGGGGGGGCTGGGGGGAGGGTGGCTAGGAGTTTTCCCCGGAGATTAAATTTTGCCCACAGAGAAAAACGGTAAAACTTTTAAAATATGAAATTGGACCACACTTAATGTACTTCGACGCAGTGAATTTGCTTTTTAAAACCAAAATGGGTAACAGGGGCGGAGAAAAAACAAAATTTGGATGTAATCAAAACCGTAAGTAACAAGGCGTGTAATTTGTACAAACTTTAAATTAAACTGCTATTAACATTAAAATATCTTGCGTCCAAAACCCAAAAAGGGGGTAAATTTGGGGGGTGACCTGGGCCCAAAAAAAGACAAAAAAACATATTAAAATTTAAAAAATGAATCATTCAAGAAAACGCTAAACTGAGAGTTTCAAAA
Organism: Sweltsa coloradensis; assembly: GCA_024449915.1. Classification (NCBI taxonomy): domain Eukaryota; kingdom Metazoa; phylum Arthropoda; class Insecta; order Plecoptera; family Chloroperlidae; genus Sweltsa; species Sweltsa coloradensis. The sequence continues at coordinate 7,423 of JAMZAV010009083.1, read as the reverse complement.
AATGGAATACATTTTGATATCTCTATTTTTACACTTTTGAAAGGAAAGCAAAATTTGGGGAACGGGTCCGGAGAAAATAAAAATTTTCAAAAATAGGGAATTCCGTACTCTTATGAATAATACGCTATACTGAGAAAAACGGTCATCTTAGAACTTTTAACTGGGGGACATCAGATGTACCTCATATAACAAAAACCGGGGAAATTGGGACCGGGGAAAAACAAACAAAATCAAACGCGTGATTACTCAGGGGCGTAATTTTTACAAGCTTGAAATTAAACATGCTCTTAAAACCTTTTAAATATTTGCGCTATGCTATGCGTTGGGTTTTTTGTTAGCGTATCTGTTCCAATGCAAAGGGCCAGGGTTCGATTCCGCTAAAGTCAGAATTTTTTTTAAATTCTGATTTGGGCTTAAGTCTACAGTTTTGTTTAGGAGTTTGTAAAAAAGGTGACTTTGGGGCCCTCCTAGCAAAAATTAAAAAAGCTAATTACTAGGGTAGTAATTTGTACAAGCTGAAATTAAACATGTTTAACCATTAAAATATTAGGCTTAGCTAGTGCGTTTGGGGCTTGTTGTTAGGTATCTGCTTCCAATGCAGAAGGGCCAGGGTTCGTTTTCCGCAAAGCAAAAAAGTTTTTTTAACTTTTGATTTGGACTGAAGTTATCAGTTCTTGTCTTTGGAGTTTGTAAACGGGACTTTGGAGCCGTCCTAGCAACGAAGCAATAATAAATTTTGAGTTTTCTGAATCGCCTTGTTGATTCTGGCGTTGACGGGGTGTTGCACTGTCCCTACACTGATTGAACATTTCCTATTAAAAATATCATCTTTGGTTTGGTTTTCGCTCACTCGTCGATTGCGTCGGGGGTTCAGGTTGCTTGGTCGCTTTGATTTACTGTCCCCCCTGAAAATCAGTTAATTTTCTGGTGGGTAGATCTAAAAAAAAATTTTTTTATTTATTTTTTTATTTATTTTTTATTTATTTATTTAAGGGGGATCTTTGGGGGGGCCCTGGGGTCAAAAAAAGTAAAAAAAAAAACTTTGACTTAACAAATTTAATCATTCACACCTTGATAGCGAACGAACAAAAAAAGTGTAATACCAACAAAAAACAAAAAATTTTTAAAAAAAAAAAAAAAGGCAGCCAAGCTCCCTTTAAAAGTCTTCGGCTGTGAAGCTTGAGATAATATAGAAGTTTACCAAGCTTTTTTTTTTCTCCCCAGTTCGCTTGAAAAAAAGTAAGATCATTTCGCCCCGTTGACGAGCGCCAAGCCAACGATTTTGTGGTAAAAAAGTAAAATTTTAAAAATTGAAAACAAAAAAAATGGCTTGGCCATTGAATTTGGTTCATGGGCCCAAACCCCCCCCCCACCCCCCCTTTCCCCGATCCCCCCCCCCCTCCTCTGGAACGGCACTCTTTGCGGCGACAAAAAAGGGACTGGGTCCGGGCAAGGGCCCCGGGACGTCTAAAAAAGGCAATGGAAAACCATCTCCAGAGATTCCCGGACTATTTCAAATTTGGGGGGTTATCTTTTCCCCCAAAAAAATCAAAATCATGTTTGCCGAAGAACAAAAACGGGTTTACTATAAAACACGGCGCTCCGCACCAATTTAACAACATCAATATAAACCCCCACTTTCAGCCTCGACCTCGGCATCACCTTGGACTACCTGCTTTTATTAAAAAAAACAACTCAAAAAGATCTCAAAAAGGGCCCGACGAAGAGCGGGATCATCCTAGACTCTCACGATGTGCCGATAAAAAACCCTTTTCCCCCCCTCTATACCCCCATGATCCCCCCAGTGCTAAACCTATGGCACCCCCTCCTCATCCCAAGTTGACCCCTTTTAAAAAATTGATGGGAGGGTCCAGAGTGCAGGAACTTCCTAAGTAAGTGGGGTTAATTAGTTTTTTTTGTTTTTTTTGATGTTGCATTAATAGGAAAACGCTAAAGTCCCCCCCCCCCCGCGTTTTAGGATGAGCTTTTTTAAAATTTTTGTTTTCATGGGATATCTTACTTTTGCAAATTAGTTTTGTGCCTACGCATTGTAGGGGATTGTTGTCAAGTTTTTTTGTTTTCTGTCAATTTGGGATTTTTCCCGTAAAAAACTTATATTAAAAGCTTTTTTCTAGGATTTGGCTAACTATTAATTTTCTTCAAAAGGTAGTAATCACATAACCTTAATGTTCATGATAATATGAACGTTTAGCCCCAAAACCCCTTGGGAGAATTGGGCCCAATGGCACGAAAATATCGCACAAAAAAAAAAAAAACTTTTTATTAAAAGCTTTTTTTCTATAGATTCTGGCTAACTTTTTTAACTTTTTTTCAAAAGGTACTACATCACCAAACCTTAAGAGTTAATATGAACGTTGTAGCCCCCCCCGTTTTTTCCGAATTGGCCCCAAAGTCACGAAAATTCGCACAAAAAATCGAAAAAAAAAACGAAAAATACGATATTCTGGAAAATTTTTTCGATTGTACCCAAAAAAAAACACCCCTAAGTTTTGAGATTTTGAAAGGTTTCCCGTCAAATTTTCATCAAAATCGGATGGCCGTTTCCTGGGGAGAGAGTTTTAAAAAAACAGACAAAACAAAAAAACAAACAAAAAACAAAAAAAAAAAAACACCCGAGCTAAATTTTTTGGGGGTCAGTGAAATTGAAGTCTTCGCTTCGCTCATCCAATTAATTACTTTTTGATTTTCTGTTAATTTTTTTTTATTATTAATTGAGATTTTTGTCCTTTATCGATTGAGCTAGAAATTTGTAATTTGTAAAATTTGTAAAATTGAACACTAACGGTGAACTAGAAATGAAGATTCGTCATCGGTATTATTTCAAATAGGGGGGGTTAAAAATCAGTCAAAGTACAACGTTTATTTGATAATTTACACAGATCACGATTGTGATATCCTTACCATCAAACGGGATGAAGACTTTTATAATAACTAGGAAAACGCTAAAGTCCCGCCGCGTTGATGGATGAGCTTTTAAAAATGTTTAGTTTGCATGGGATATCTTTACTTTTGCAAGTTCTTTGTTTTGCTGCCTATACGCATTGTAGCTGATTGTTGTCAAGTTTCTTTTGTTACCTGTCGATTGGTATTATTTTCCGTAAAAAACTTATATTAAAAGCTTTATTTCTATAGATTTTGGCTAACTATTTAAACTTTTTCTTTTAAAAGGTACTACATCACCATAACCTTAATGTCCATGTATAATATGAACGTTGTAGCCCCACCAGTTTGGTCAGAATTGGCCCAAATGGCACGAAAATATCGCACAAAAAATCAAAAAACTTATATTAAAAGCTTTTTTTCTATAGATTCTGGCTAACTTTTTCAACTTTTTCTTTCAAAAGGTACTACATCACCATAACCTTAATGTCCATGTATAATATGAACGTTGTAGCCCCACCCGTTTGGTCAGAATTAACCCAAATGTCACGAAAATATCGCACTAAAATCGAAAAAAAATCGTAAAAGTACGATATTCATGAGAAATATTTCTTCGATTGTACCAAAAACAATACACCTCTAAGTTCAAGAGATTTCGAAGGTCCTGTCAAATTTTCATCAAGATCGGATATGCCGTTTGCCTGGTAGAGAGTTAACAAACAGACAAAAAAAACAACAAAAAAAACAAACAAAAAACAAAAAAAAAAACACCCGAGCTAAATTTTTTGGGGGTCAGTGAAATTGAAGTCTTCGCTTCGCTCATCCAACAACATGCTGCCGAAATTAAAAGAATTTTACCTTGAGTGTATCCTGCCCGAGATAGTGGACCCCCGACAGCCCCGTAAAATGAAGGTACGGGATCCACCTTTTATTGTAAATGCAATAAAACACAAGGCTGAGGAGCAGAAGGCTAAAATGTTAGCAAAGAAATGAAACGTCCACAATGGAGTAGGTATGTTCAACATTCATCTCTAAGCAGTGTTGTGACTTATCTAGATAAAAATGATCTAGATAATTTATCTAGATAAAATCTGTTATCTATTATCTTATCTAGAAAAGTTTTTGGATGTAATCTTTTTCAATTATCTAGATAAAATAAAGTTTATCTTATCTAAGCTTTCTAAGCTTTTAGATAATTTTTTTTTAATTTTTTTTTTAGAAAAATAAAATAAATTTGCTTTTTCTGCGATAATTATTATCTTTTATCTTTGCAAAATTATCTAGATAACTATTTTTATCAATAATCTTTTATCTAGATAATGTTTTTGCAGTTTATCTTTTAACTTATCTTCATTTTTTATGGAATATCTTGATCTTTATCTAGATAAAAATTAAACTCTCTAGTCACAACACTGCCTCTATGAGCATACGTAAGGAATGTAAACTTGATGATCTTGTTTTATTTTATTTTCATTGTTATATTTTCATCATATTGTTTTCGAATGTAATTTTTTTACTTGATGTGCACCTTATGCCCGGTTTCATATGCTCCAACGTCGGTCGTTGGCCAATCACATATCAGGTCGTTGTTCTGAGTCAACAACCGACGTAAAATCGTCAATCTGAAGTTTGGAAACCATTCTTTATTAGGTACATATTATTAGTAAGACATATTATTAGTTGTGTTTATGTCACAGTAATTGCGTTTTTGTAACTGAACAATTTACATGTATGTGTATTTCAAAAAAAAATTAAATATAATTTTTTATTCTATTATTATTCCTAAAGTCAACACGTTACTGTAAGATGATTGAGTATTGTTTACGTATTTTATAAAGGGAAAACATACTTTCAAGTTTCATTACGCATCACCAACTCTGAGTGCAATCTTATGAATGACGCACGTCAGCAGCTGCAGATATTGCAGAGATTACATGTGACTTGTAGGTCTATTGTACCGTATTCTTTAGTGTGTATAACCCTGAGCGCAGGGTTACGTTATTGATAGTAATACTCACTGAATTGAGATCGCTATCTGATAAAAATGATCGAACAGCTATACTATACAATAAAAAATAATAAACACTATAGGTAATTAAATTCAGTTGAAAATTGAAATATCATATTTTATTATCCGTTCCTGGATTACTCTATTATTATTCCTAAAGTCAACACGTTACTGTAAGATGATTGAGTATTGGCTACGTATTTTATAAAGGGAAATCATTATACTTTCAAGTTTTATTACGCATCACCAACTCTGATTTCAATCTTATGAATGACGCACGTCAGCAGCTGCAGATATTGCGGAGATAGAGACGCGTAGTAAGCTCGCCCAGAGTCGCGGCAGTCAAGGCCGCGACAGGCGACACCCTCCCTCTACCACGCCTGCCTCGAGACTGAGCGGTGTCGGTGACCCTCTCGACTGACAACTTTCATGCTCGGCGGGCGGCGGAGGGGAGGGTGATAAGTCAAAATACGTGAGTGGAAGGGAATCGGTGCTGAGGTCGAAAATAGGCCTCCATGGATCCCCCTTAAACTGTCATTAATAATTTCACTAGTGGCTGTCCTTAGATTCAAGTGCTCGAAGGGATGGTCGAATGTCTTGCCAAGACCATACCGGGTCTTATTTAGGTGCGCAACTTTTCGAACTAAAGTGGCGGAGGTGGTGTCGCGATTGTGTATACGCGAGGGGGGTATTAGACCCTGTACCGTTCCATCCGTGGCCTGAATTGTGCCAAGCGCGCCCCGAAATTATAATAAGTAAGAACATAAACGAACCTCTTCCCCTGGGAGTTGACCCCAGTGAAGAGTTTGCCCGGCGGCGGGAAATCGCGGCCCGCGCACCACAGAATGAGGCGGTGCCGGTACCTGGCCCTAGGCACCGCGGTGGCGTTGATGGAAGAATCGAACTGTCGTTGCCTCGACCCGAGGAAAACTTGCCGTGAGGTGATAGGAGATTATTACAATGAAGTCATCAAGAAGCATATTTTTATGTTCAAGGAACGTCTGGTTGTAGACCTCGAGGGAGAAAGGGAAATTGCGTGGGAAAACGAAAGCAGCACAGAGTGAGTGAATATTTATCAATTGTGAGTGCTAACCTGACATGTAGACTTTAACACTTAAAAAAATATTACGCGTACAGGTAATGGAGTAAATATGAATATTACCCGTGAAGTAGGTTAAATAACTTTATATTTTTTTATATCGGCGCGTTGGTAATTTAAGTAATCCTTATTTAGTATTTAGATAATAATATTCAATAAAATATCCTTGGTGCGTATTTATTTCCCGAGAGGGGGGGGAGGGGGGAGTTGTTTATTAGTTCTATTACGTTGGCGAGAAATGGTAGGATCGGTTGATCTATTTATTTTATCAGTAAAAGTCTATTAGTAACCAGCAAAATATATTTAGTTGCCCATGAAATCGAAAAAAAAATGTCATGTGTTGGTGATTCCGTTTTAATCATGTGCAAGCTTGATTACTCCATAAGTGTACCGAGAATTGAAAAACGACGTAATGAATTAAATAGTTTGATCCGCGTCGTATAGAAAAAGGAGAGAAAAAAAAAAAAAAAAATAATAATAACAATTTTACTTGATAGCAAAGAATATTGTTGAGTATATCTGCATCCTAGTTTTGATTCTGTAATTTGTGATGAAATTTATTAGACTGTCATTAATATTTTCACTAGTGGCTGTCCTTAGATTCAAGTGCTCGAAGGGATGGTTTCTTTGTCCTAGTGCTCACACGGGAAGGTATTAATTTATTAATTGCATTACGCATAGACCGCGTAGTGCGTTGAAAAGGCGACGCTGGTTGAGGCACGTCGGGCCTAGAGGAACTGGGTTCGATGCGTGGTTGAATATTTCGTTGACGAATAACCTGTGCAGTTCCCATATGAGTTTGGAGAGGTCGGCCGTGCGTGTAGTTTATTCCAGAGGTGCCAGCAATAACTTGAATGTTATTTCTCTGATCATATTGTTCTTGAGCTGTTTTGCCGTCCTTAGTCCTTAGTTGACGCGTAGTTTTTTCAGTTTTAGACACTATTTTGCGTGCGTTTCCAGCGTCTTTAGTGTGTATAGTGCGTGAATTTTCACTGTCTTTAGCGAACGTTTGGCGCGAGTCTTTACTGTCTTTAATGTATTTTTTATGCGGATTAGCACTGCCGTTGGTGTATATTTCGTACGGATTTTGATTGTCTTTATTGTGTAAATTGTACGAATTTTCACTGACCTCAGTGTGCGTTTTATTCGCATTTTCACTGTCCTTAATCTGTGCACTTTGGTAGTCCTTAGCATATGTGTGACCGGACATTGGCGGGAGCGAAAGTAATGCATCGTCTGTAATGGAAGGAAATAATGCATATGAAGCTAAGCGTTCTTGTCTGTCTTTTTCCGCCCGAATTCGTAATTCTTGTGGGGTGAGATTTCTTTAATGATATGTATCGATTTTGTTGCGGTCCTGTATTTGTCTACTGTGGATTGGTTCATAACCTTCGTCTGATTCATTGTCCGTGGAA
>JAMZAV010009082.1:0-27517 GCA_024449915.1 Sweltsa coloradensis | reverse complement strand
ACTTTTTTAAAAAAGGAAAAGGGGCTCATTTTGGACGCTTTTGGATAAGCGGGGAAAAAAACGTGCCCCATAGCTAAAACCCCAACTTAAATTTTTTTAAAATTTTAAAATTTGCGACGTTCACTGTCCAGGGGGCCCTTTTTCCCAATATTATTATTTTTGGCAAAGGTAGGTCTTTTTGGGTAACCTTTACTTTGCGGAAAAAAATTCCCCGCCATTAGATTCCCTTGACATATTCTTTGGGAAAAATTTGAATTTTTGGTAACAAATAATACACTGTTCCCTCGTAGTTTTTGTTTTACTTCTAGGTGGCAGGATAGGCAAACCTCGTGCGATTTTTCGTTGCCATGGTAACTTTACTTTTTTTAAAATGTAATTTCCATCTACACTACTTATGGATCAAAAAAAAAAAAAAAAATTAAAAATTTCGTGACCGGAGGGGAATTCTAAAGTTTTGGCCACCTAAATTTTTTGTGCCGTTTTAAAAAAAACTTTCTTTTAAAATTTTAATGTAATTTTTTTAACTTTTTGAAAAATTTGCCACAAAACAAATGGCATTCAACGGGAACGAAGCTTCGGATGGTCAAAATTTCAACTCGATCCGAGCCTCCTTCGAACGTTATGCGAGACATCCAAAAACATACAAAAAAAAAAAAAAAAAAAAAACAGGACAAATTTTTCCCGGGCAGAGTCAAAGGGAAAACGCCGCTTGTTGTTTAACTAGGAAACGCTCAGTTGGACCGTGATAAGCGAGCACGGCTATAGACCCCATGCCAAAAAAATTTTGGCGTTTAAATTTTATTTATTATTGCCAAGGTATTTGGGAAAAACCCGGTGTAAAAACTTTCTTTGTGGAAAAAAATCCCCCGCATTAGAGGACCGACCCCTTTGGGAAAAGTTTTTTTAAAATCTTGGTGACAAAAAAATAGATGCTTCCGAAAGTTTTTTGATTTCTAGGTGGCAGTTATTAGATAGAAACTTCGCGCGTCTTTTCGTTGCCAGGAACGTACTTTTGTTATAATGAAATTTTCCATTACACTACTTATCGGAAAAAATAAAATTTAAAATTTTTGCCCGGAGGAAATTCTAAATGTTTTGGGCCTATCTCAGTTTTGTCGCCGGTTATTTTAAAAAAAAAAAACTTCGATTAATTTAATTTAACTTTTAATTTTTTTGAACATTTTCCCAAAAAAAATAATGGCATTCAATCGAGAAAAAAGTTTTGCGGATGGTCAAAATTTCAACCGATCCGACCCTCCGTCGAACGTTATCGCGGGGGACATACAAACAAAAAAAAAAACAAAAAACAAAAAAAAAAAAAAACAAACAAAAAAAAAAAAAAACCAGGACAAATTTTTCCCGGGCCCAGAGAAAAGGGAAAAAACGCTCGCTTCGCTCGTTAATGGGAAAAACGCTCGTTGGACGCGTTGAAAGCGGCACGTGAAAAAGCTAGACCCACATTGCACATTTTTTAAATTTTTTTAAATTTGCGAGTCGCTGTCCAAGGGCCTGTTCCAATTATTTATTATTGCCAAGGATTTGGGTAAACCCGTGGTTAAACCTTTCTTTGTGGATAAAATCCACCGCCAATCTGAGGCCTCGTCCTTTGGGAAAAAATACCTTGTTGGAAATAATAGATGCTTCCCGAAAGTATTTTGATTACTTCTAGGTGGCAGGCCATAAGAAACTTTTTGGGGGCGCTTTTCGTTGCCATGGCAACGTACTTTTGATAATGTAATTTCCATTAACTACTTTTAATCAAATTTAAAAAACTATTCGGAACGGACGGCTTAAATGATTTGGGGTATTTTAGATTTTTGTTCGCCCGTTAGTTTTTAAAAAAAAACTTAGATTGGACTTTAAAGTAACTTTAACTTTTTTTAAAAAGATTTTGCCACCAAAAAAAATTAAAAATCCCCCCTTTTCGAAACGAAGCTTTTGGGATGGTCAAAATTTTCAGTTTATCCGAGCCTCCCTCGAAAAATTTATGGCGAGACAAAACAAAAAAGTGAGAGTGTTTAGCGGAAAATATTGCAAATCCGGAACCGCGTGAAAATTTGCAGAGGGAGAATAAAAATATCAGAATTAAAAATCCGCCGGGAGGCAAGCGAATTCTCACCCAAAAAACCCCTAAAAAACCCCCAAAATTGAATAATTTAAGCTTAACCCCCAAAAAAAAATTTTTATTCAAATTAGTTATTAAAAAAAGTTTTAATGGTTTTAACCCCAAACAGCCTATTTCATTTCCTAAACCACATTTTTTAACCCCCATCCTAATGTTTATAAATTTTTACCTTGATTTCCAGCATTTACCAGTGAGGCACCTAGGGAGTTATCAGCATGAAATTTGGCATGATGCTTCATAATAACCTGAAAAATAATAATCCGCGGGAGGCAAGCGATATTCCACCCACTTTTGTTCTCTACCACCCTTAACTTTGGGAAAAAAGTAAGGTTAGTATAAAATACATTTTGAATATTTCAATTGTGATTAAAATTATGAGTCGATGTGTTATAGTCAGTCAACAAATCATTCATACAAAACAAACAATTTTTCACCCCCACCCTAATAATCATACTTTTAGTGACAAAAAACTGTTTAGTAAGTTACCAACATGAAATTTGGCATGGTGGTAGATAAAAAATATAAAGACATACTATTCCGTTGGAGGCAAACAATATTTTACCCCTAGTGCCCTCTATCATACCCTTAAAAATTTGGATTTGGTACTAGGTCGTATTCAATACATTGAAATTATTTAAAAATTATCCAATAATATTATGCTCAAGCATGTTTCCATCCAATCAACCTTATTTCTCGTGTTTTTTCTACCCCCACCCTAATAGTGATTTTTTTCATCAACACTTATTAGCATGAAATTGGCATGGTGATAGATAAAAATATAAGAATTACTATTCCGTTGGGAGGCAAACGATATTTCACCCTAGTGCCCTCTATCATCCCTTAAAATTGGATTTGGTACTAGGTCGTATTTCTATACATTTGTAATTATTAAAATTATCCAATAATATATGCTCAAGCATGTTCCATCCAATCAACCTAATTTCTCGTGATTTTTTCTACCCCCACCCCTAATAGTGATATTTTCATCAACACTTATTAGCATTGAAATTTGGCATGATGATGGATAAAAATATAAGAATTACTATTCCGTTGGGAGGCAAACGATATTCACCCCTAGTGCCCTCTATCATCCCTTAAAATTGTATTTGGTACTAGGTCGTATTCAATACATTGAAATTATTAAAATTATCCAATAATATTATGCTCAAGCATGTTTCCATCCAATCAACCTAATTTTCTCGTGATTTTTTCTACCCCCACCCCTTATAGTGATTTTTCATCAACACTATTAGCATGAAATTTGGCATTGTGGTAGATAAAAATATAAGAACTACTATTCCGTTGGGAAGTAAACGATATTTCACCCCAAGTACATCCCTTAAATTGGAAAGAGTGTTCAATGATTCGTTTTTTTTCATTTGTGGTTATCTGGAAGAAAGTATTCAATTAATAATCTAATTAAAATTCAATAGTTTTGGTTTATTTAAGAAATACAATAATTAGCATGTTACAAGTATCTATGTATGGTATGGTATCATGATACATGGTACAAGGTGGTATTTTCATACAATTTGTACGAGTTTTGGGGCTGTGATATTACACTGTCACTTCAGACAAACAAACCGTCATTTGTTTAGAAACTGCATTGAGAAAAGAAGCTGCTATAAAATACCAACCTTGTACCATGTAATCATAGATACCAACGCATAACATGCTTATTATTGTATTTCTTAAATAACCAAAACTATTGAATTTTAATTAGATTTTAATTGAATACTTTCTTCCAGATAGCATCCATGAAAAAAAACGAATCATTGAACACTCTTTCCAATTTTAAGGGATGTACTTGGGGTGATATATCGTTTACTTCCCAACGGAATAGTATCTTATATTTTATCTACCCCCATGCCAAATTTCATGCTAATAAGTGTTGATAAAAAAAATCACTATTAGGGGTGGGGGTAGAAGCAATCACGAGAAGATTAGGTTGATTGGATGGTAACATGCTTGAGCATAATATTATGGATAATTTTAATAATTACAATGTATAGAATACGACCTAGTACCAAATCCAATTTTAAGGGATGATAGAGGGCACTAGGGGTGAAATATCGTTTGCCTCCCAACGGAATAGTAATTCTTATATTTATATCTATCACCATGCCAAATTTCATGCTAATAAGTGTTGATGAAAAAAAATCATTATTAGGGGTGGGGGTAGAAAAAACACGAGAAATTAGGTTGATTGGATGGAAACATGCTTGAGCATAATATTATTGGATAATTTTAATAACTTCAATGTATTGAATACGACCTAGTACCAAATCCAATTTAAGGGATGATAGAGGGCACTAGGGGTAAAATATTGTTTGCCTCCCAACGGAATCAGTATGTCTTATTTTTATCTACCACCATGCCAAAATTTCATGTTGGTAACTTACTAAACAGTGTTGTCACTAAAAGTATGATTATTAGGGTTGGGGGTGAAAAAATTGTTTGTTTTGTATGAATGATTTGTTGACTGGACTATAACATGTCGCCTCATAATTTTAATCAGCAATTGTATTATTCATAATGTATTTATTACTACCTTACGTTTTTCCCAAAGTTAAGGGTGGTAAAGAACAAAAGGGGTGGAATATCGCTTGCCTCCCGGCGGATTATTATTTTTCAGGTTATAATGAACCATCATGCCAAATTTCATGCTGATAACTCCCTAGGTGCCTCACTGGTAAATGCTGGAAATCAAGGTAAAAAATATTATAAACTATTAGGGATGGGGGTTGAAAAAATGTGGTTTAGGAAATGAGAATAGGACGATTAGGTTGAAACACATTAAAACATAATTTTAATAACTAATTTGAATAAAAATTCTTTTTTGGGTTAGAGCTATGAATTATTCTAATTTTAGGGGATGATTAAGGGGGTGTTGGGGGTGAGATATCGCTTGCCGCCCGGCGGATTTTTAATTCTGGTATTTTTATTTACCCTCATGCAAAATTTCGCGCTGGTATCCGGATTTGCAATATTCAAGTGTTCCTTCCCCTTTACAGCTCTCACTAAAAACAAAACAAAAACAAAAAAACAAAAAAAAAACAAACCAAGTGCCCAATTTTTCCGGCAGAGTAAAAGGGGAAAACGTTTCCGTTTGGGGGCCTCGTTTAAAAATAAATATTATTATATTTTTATATAAAAGTTATTGTAATATGTATAAATTCGAAATTTAATAATACATTAAAATTTAAATGTTGATTGCAAGTTTCATTCTCCCCCTTTTACCCGCCATTTTTCTTTTTTTAGGGGAAAAACCCCCCTTTTTAGAGTTGGGAACCAGGGAAAGCTGGATAAGGTCCCTATTTAAAAACCTCCACTTTTAAAGGACGATGGTTTTTACTTAAGTTTTGTTTCAAATGAACAGTACGAGAAAAAAGGGAAAGGCCCTAGAAAAAACTTAATCATATCCCCATGTTCAAAAATTTTCCCGGGTTTCCAAGAGGCCCCATTCTAAATTTTGGGCGCGGCCCAGGGAATTTTTTTTTTTTTTTGGCAAATGACAATGTGGCATTGGGGAATTTTCAAGTAGCTTATGTAGAAAAACCAAAAAAAAATTATTTAATAGTAAAAATTTGGGGGAAAAAACAAGAACAAGAAACAAGCTTTAAATTTTATAAAACGTCATAATAATTTTCAAGTCCAAAAGGAAAAAGGGACAAGGTGGTCTTTGAAACGCCCGTCAGAAAATATCAGGAACACCAAAACGCGACGGGAAAAAAGCCCGACCCAAAAAATAAATTATTAAAAAATTATTATGATAACCCTAAAAAAATACAAAATAAAAAAAAAAATCACATTTAAAAAATTGTTATTTTAAAGATGCAGGTTTTTTTTAAGGAACCTAACAATAAACCTATTCTAAAAACTTCACGAAAACCCCCAAATTTCCTGGAAAAACGAAATTTTCCCACAAAGGGTGGCATCGGGTGGGAATCTTGCATTTAAATTGAATTGAAAAATAGGAAAAAAAAAATTATACAGTCCAATTTTGAAAAAACTCCTAAAAACAAGTTAATTGGGCCATGGTTGGGGAATGCAAATATGAAAAAAGGTGGAAAAACGAAAAAGAAAAGAATGTAGGTTTTTTTTTAACGTGACTACAGATTTAATGATGGTTTGGGGAATATGTTTCACGATTTGCTATATACGAGGGGTAACAGCGTTAAAAACAAAACCTAACTGTCAGTTAATTTTAAAAATTTTTAATCTGTAACATTTTTCAAATTACCCCTTGGGGGGCTTTGATTTTGGATTTCTACCCCTCATTCAAAAAGTAATTTTGCAGGGAAAACAGGAGCGGGGAGGGGTTTGGGCCCCAAAAGGGGGATTTTTATTATTAAAGAACCCGAATTTTACCATTAAAAAAGGGGGACTTGGGCAAATTTTTTTTAAATTCGTTTGTCAGTGGTGCCCCCAGAAGGGGAACCTAAATGGGAGTTCCAAAAAGTATTAAAAAAACCCGGAGAAAAAAAAAAGGAAAACTAAGGCCTTTTTTTAAAAAAGTGTTTTTACCCAACCCTAAAAAGCTAGCCCCAAACGGGCACTAAAAGGTTTTTCTAAAAACTTTGACCCCCTGGATGTTTTTTTTACCAAATTTTTCTTACAAGATAATTTTTTTTTAACCCCCCGTAATACTTTTATGATTCTCCATCTTTAAAAGTATTTTAAAAAAAGGGGGGCCCCTAAATCAAACCAAATTTTAGAGAATGTAAAATTTTTTGAACGAAATTTATTTTAAAAACCAAAATAAATTTTCGGGTGGAAAAAAAAAAGGGGTATTTTAATTTTGTAAATATAAGGGGAAATGTCGAATTATGTTTATTTTAAAGTTAAAAACCCTCAAACGGAGGGTTTGCCATACGGGCATTTTACCCAAAAGTTACCCGCAAAATTTTAAACCTCTTTTTGTCCATACTAAAGTTAACATTCGGTCGGCCCGACCCAGAAACCAACAAAGAAAAATAAAAAATTTAAAAAAAAATATTTCATATTTAATAGTTTTAGGAAAAACCCCAAATTAAATTTCCCGGTTTTTTAATTGAACATTAATTCAGTGGCAAGAAAACCCCCCGGGGAAAGGGGGCAGGGGGAGCAATGCCCCCCTCAAAATTTGGGGCCCCCCGGGGGGTGGGGGGGGGGGGGGGGGGTTCCCCCAAAAAATAAAATGAGTAAAATAGTTTAACCCATAATTTCCGTAGTAATATGCACTATTTGGCATTATGAAAAAAGAATATGTTTGTCTGTAGCATCGTTCCCTTTTCATAAAAAAATTAGGTTGAAAAAATTTTCTAAAAAAAAGGCCAAAATTCACGTTCATTTTGGGCAAGGGTTTTTTGATCGCAGGGTATAGTTGTGTAAAACATTTTACAAGGTTAAAACATGGGGGAAATAACTGTAAATATTGTTTAGAATTTTTTGGGGTTTGCCCCCGGGCCCCAGCTGCCGTCTACAAAAAATTGCAAAAATTTCCCCCCCCCCCCCCAACTTTAAAAAACGTTTCCACACGCCTGATTACATTAATTAAGATTTCGTTTTTTTTCTTTGAATTTACCAATTTTGTTTTTTTGAAACTTAAATGTTAAATAAAAGCTAATCATTTCTTATTCCTGATCCTGACTGGCAAAAATCACAAGTTTTCGTATTTCTTTTTCCTCTTTGTGCACGCCCCAATCCGTATTCAATTCACATGTAGGTATAAATTAAATGGTTATGTAGGTCGCTGTGCCCCAGCCACACGAGACGAGTCAAACTTTCGGGATGAAATCAACCCTCAGAAAAATTTAAAATTCCATTTTAAAATGGGGCCCAGATAAAACCGTTTGCGCCCTAATCATGGATCACACCGATTTGCTGCATCCAGCTTTTGATCGTTGGTCACACCCTGAAAAATAAATTGAGACGTCGCTTTAACGACTTCCCAAAGAAAGAGGGTAGCCCCCAGCCGCCACCCAGCTAGATATCGGCGATCCGCGGTTTAGCCTTTGATATTTCCCGATCACGTCTCTGATATCATCCCCTGCCTCCCCTTAAAACAAATCCTCAAAACCCGCCTCGGGGGCTCACCAACTTTAATTTCCTCGCCCCTGACCCCACTTTCGTTTGCGGGGGAGGAAACGCCCTTGGCCAAATTAAATTAAAGCAATTTTTTTCTTTTTTATGTTTTTGTTATGCACGTGGCCGAAATGTGTTATACTTTGGCGTCGATGACGTCGGGCCGACAGGGTTTGGCTTGATTCGATTCGGGAGGGGCTCGGGTTCGAATCTCGTCGAGACCCCCAATCCTTTTAGAAGGTTTTTTCGAGGTTTTACAGAAAACAAATGTTGTCCTCTTAAAAGCCCTTGGACATTTTTTTTCCAGCTACCCCTTTAAAACCCAGAAACCTATTTGTCACCTGAAGGGGTCCCCACCCTACAGCGGGCTTCCTTCCAAAAAAAATGAAAAAATCTTCCCCCCTGAAAAATGGCACGTGACTGAAAAGGGAGGGACTTTTTAAAAACTATTTTAAAAAAAGGTTTTGGTCTCAACGAGCCCCCCAAATTGAAGGGGGATAAACCCCCTTAAACCGCCGAATAAAAGTGAATTTTACTATTCAGTTTTGAAATTAGTTATGAAAAATCGTAAAAAATTGGGAATTTAACCTATTATCTATCGGCGAAAGCTTAAAAAAAAAAAACTCCAACATTCATTCTTCCCCCCCCTTATACGATTTTTTAGACCTAAAAATTTTTATTTAAAAATTGCTATTTTTTACGATTTATTTTTTTTAGACACAATTCAAAAATTATTAAAATGAGTTATTTTAATTTGTTACTATTGCTGAGTTTTTAGTTCTATGTGAAAACAAAAAAAAAGAAGATTGCATCAGAATGTTGAAATTTTAAATTAAAAAATAAGCTAGAATTAAATGAACGTGATCCCTTTTGACCTCGAAAAAGCATAGACCCAGCAAATTAGATACGTATCAGCTTAAATCAGCTTAAATTTTGATTCACTAGAAAACTTTGGGCGAATGTGTTAATTAATTATTACTAACTCAGTCATGGAATCCAAGTGTTACAGAACTACATCAGCTTATTATGAAATGACGTTCAATAGGCTAAATCTTTGTTATCTACATGCCATGGATACTTAAATTAATTTTGTGTTACTTCAAACATCCGTTTCCTGTTAAGATACACTGTTATTATTAATGGGTTTATTAAAATTATGAGTATCATAATAACTTGTTGGGCTTTTTTATTGCAGACTTTAAATAGAGACGCTTCTTCTTAAACAATGGACATTTAAACAATGTTTCATGACTTGAAAAATGTCAAGATAACGATAATTATGTAAACGATTAAGAAAAATGTGTAAGGCTCACATTAACCACCTATACACTTTCACTTGCGTTTATATTGTGTGGTTAAGGTTGCACAGGAGTTTGCTATAATATCGGTGCGATGCAGTGTCCAGCATTTCGGTTTTGAACTCGGCCCACAACTGTCATATCGGAATAATTTTTTTATTCTAATTCACAATAAAATTTACTAGGACTTATGTTTGTCGATTTTCGAAATTGAATATAATATGGTCTTATAAAAAATTGCGAACTTGGTCAATATTTAAAAATTTCCCTTCACTTTAGAGCTTTTAAAAAATTAAAAAAAAATTTATGAAAAATACAAAAAATAATTCTAATTTCAACTTTTTTTCAAATAAAAAAAATTACAAAACGTATGTGTGTTTCCGCTAAACTACGAATACGAATGCTTTTTTGCCGCTATTTTAGGCTTTTCAGCCCCAGCAAGTGGGCACTCTGGCGTACGATTTTTTTGAGTGCAGGATGGTTATTTATGTTCGAAATAACAATTTCTTTGGGCCACAGAGAAAACTGTTCCAATGCAGAACACCATCAATGCTAATACATGGTTTACGTTTGCTAGAACACGGCATAGTAAATTATTTATTTGTGTAAGCTGTTAAGCTTGAATAAACCTTTTATTTTTCACACTGGCCCAAATAGAAACGTACACAGCAAAATCAAAAACGTGCATACGTTTTAAATTCGATGGAAAATGCAAAATTATAGTATGACCTGAAAATGGTAAATCAGTTCTATTAAGTACCCTCGCACATGATGTAAAACATATTTATTTTATAGCATGTAAGGGAAACGCAATCTTTTTTAGCCTAGTATATGATACGTGTAAAATTATAACAGACAAAAAATTTAAAATTTTTAAAAATTTTTACTCGTTTTGGAGTCAAACCCCGTATCATTGGGTTCTATCCGCGCGTTTTCTTTTTGGCGAGCTGGAGTTTCCCCGTCACAAAGTACTGGGACTCTTTGCGAAAGGGCCTTTTAAAAAATGGAAAAGTAAAATATGTTCCAGTTTGGGTCTCCTGTGTTTAATTTACACGCTATCAATACAAAAATATCTTAAATCATTGCATTAAAAAATTGTCCCCACGGGAATAGAACCCCGGCCGGTATCCCGCGTCCGGGCGGTCGGGGGGGAGCTCTTACCAAATGAGTTGGAGACGGCGTCATGAATTCATTATTTGGTATTTATATTTTATTTTTGGGGTTATAGAAGTGTCGATATAAAAAATACAAATGGTGAACTTGGGGGGGATAACCAAAAAAATTTTGAAGGGTAAGGAAATTTTTTCACGTGAGAAAATCTTAAACCGATCATTGTACAAATTATTCCTGGAAATCCTCTTGCACAGAAGATATAATCTTTTTTTGTTTGTGCCCAAGAAGAGGGTAACGCAAAAAAATTAGCCAAAAGCTTTCCCCACCCCCCCCAAAGGAAGAATTTCTCTTGCAATGGATATTTTCCCAAAAGGCCAGCATGTGTGGTAAAGCTGGGCCCCGAAAACGTATGCCGACAAGCTTTTATTTTTTTTTACTTTTACCCAAAATACGCATCTATTGTTTTTG
Organism: Sweltsa coloradensis; assembly: GCA_024449915.1. Classification (NCBI taxonomy): domain Eukaryota; kingdom Metazoa; phylum Arthropoda; class Insecta; order Plecoptera; family Chloroperlidae; genus Sweltsa; species Sweltsa coloradensis. The sequence goes on along the minus strand of JAMZAV010009082.1, from coordinate 16,447 downwards.
TGAATTTTTTTATTGTGCCATGCAAGTCCAAAACCAACATAGGGATGACAAAAAATGGGGCGCGACACATTCTGTAGATTTGCCACTCATCGTCATTAGAAAATTTATTAAGATTATTTTTATCAACCCAAATGATTTTTTGTTTTCAAACTTGCTCTATCTTGCTTTATATTTTTGCTTTGACATTTTTTTGAAAAAAATATTTTTGGGTGTTGAATGACCTGAGTTACCTATGGCGGAAAAGGTTCATATAATTTCCGAAGCAAATTTTTTAAACGGTTACTATTACTACGATGAAATCTTCTGACTTAAAACAGAATCTTAGTGTGCAGAAAAGAAAGTAGTACAAAAAGAGTTTAATACCGATCGGAACAAACAGACAGACAATGTAAAAATATGGAAAACAAATGGGTTACACATGGTTTAAAAAAATTAAATATTTTCTGCGTAATGCTGTCTTCCTGCAGTTCGCGGGAACTTACTTAGTCCCAATTGTCATATCTGCTAAAATTAAAAAAAATCTATTAACAAAAAAAATTAACTTATTTAAACTTTAAAAAAACATGTACCTACAAAGGGAAAAATTTTTGGAAAATAAAATTTGTTTTCAAATCTAAAAAAAATATTAACCTTTTAAAATTAAATACGCAAATTTCACAAGTTTTTAAAATGTCGTGATTGTTGCGTGGTTGGGTATTGGAACATTAATGTAGTTTGTTAGTTTAATATTTTGTCAGTTTGCATTTCATCCATAGTATCTTGATGTAGCCACCTATTTTTATTGACTTGAAAATAGCAAATATGCTAAAATAAAGAACACTAGTGGTGTATCCAGGAATGTCCAATGGGGGGGGGGGGGGTTTCAATATGCCAAACGGGACGGGGTCTGGGCGAAGCCCGGCCCCCGGAGCCTTTTTCAAATTTTTTTTCTGTATTTGACATTTTCAACGTCTCTAAACACGTTGTAGATAAATACATACCTAAAGTGCTTGGAATCATAAATTTCTTTTTTGCGAAATCTGACTTTGTAAGTAAGTAATTACCTATGTAAATATCATGTTAGGTTTTCCCTCCTTATTTTTTCTTTAAACGCCAAAAATCGTTTTTGTTTTTTTTGGGGGCATGGGGGGGGGTTCAAACCCCCAACCCCCCCCCCCCTCGCCCCCTTGGATACGCCCCTGAAAAAATCACTATAAATACCCACTACAAAAAAAAACATTTCAAAATCATGTGTTTTTGAGTTATGCCCCAATGGGTTGACGCGCCCTTTTCCAAATAAAAAAAAAAAATCTGTTGCAACTTAAAACGGCAATCCCCTTTTTTTATTCAGGGGATAAAACACAATAGTTCGATATTATAAACCGATTATACCTTTTTAGTGCAAGCCAAGGGGCCCCTGAAACTCTAGCATTTGGGGGAAAGGGGGGGTAAAAGATCACTTGGATTTTTTGGTTTCATGTGTGTACATAAAAAAAGTTTTCAAAATTTTTTGATATCTAATTTAATTTTTAATGAATGCTTTGGGGCCAATTTTGGTGTCTTGAGTGGGTGGCTGTTTTACATGGCCCCACATTCATTTTTGAGTACCAAAATAATTTCTGGAGAAAATATTGGTAAAAAGGGGGTGATAGTAAGATATGACAATCCGACAATTTTAATTGGCCACATTTGGCCCAACGGGTTTAAATTCACACAAAAAAATACTAACACTTCTGAAACAAAATGTTTTGTTGACCCTTATTTACTTTTCCTTCCATCGCCCCCCCCCCCCCACCCCACACCCAAAAATCGCATGCAATGTCTGTCTTTGTCGGGGAAAGGGGAACAGCACCCTGGACGTAAGCGAGAAAACGCTGTGACACATCACTCACACAAGGGTCCCCCCGCTTCTTACATGGGGTTTGGGTTGGGTAAAAGTGAGATATTTTCTCTATCATAAACCCCGCATTTCAGAGTCTCAAAAAACAAAATAAACATTAGAGAATCGTTTTCGATAAACAAAAAGAGCGGTGAGTACCATCAAAGCGACTATTAGCATATCATTTAAACCCAATTGTAGTTAAAAAACCCGTTTTTAATTTTATTCATCACAAGTTTTTTTGTTTGGTTTCTAAATCGTAAATATGACTCGTTGGTCGTGGGTTAGAGGCTCTGCTTCCAAACGAAATCCAGGTTCGATTTCGCGGTAGGGAGATTTTTTTAGACTTCTGATGTGGTTCGAGTCCATCAGTAGGAATGTGTAAACGGTGCTTTGGGCTTGTATCGTCCTAGCATCGATGCACAACTAAATAAGGTTTAACACCGGGGAATGAAGCAGTATACGGTGCTTTTGTGCGTACTGTGAAATACCTAAAATATTTTTCTTTTACACACTTACTATAAACAGTGGGGTAAATACGGAGGCGAATTTGGCAGAGGGGGGCGAGGGGGAGCGCAATTTTTTTTGAAAATTAAATTTTTTTCTTAGTATTATATAAAATTTGATACATATTTTCTTATTTTGCAATTTTCATATTTTTTAAGGTTTTTTTTAAAAAAAAAATTGTCAAAATATCCTATCACACTTAGAATCGAAATTTTTTTCCGGGCTGTGCGCTTCGCACCCGATCAACTGGGGGGCCAACCCCCCCCAGACCCCCCCTTGTTCCCAACGTGCCGTTACCCAGGAAAAACGTATACCCCTAAATTTTTTTCGGATGATACCCCGACTATCACTGTACCAGTGTACCTACATATCCCTTTCACTAGTTGTGTTGACCTTGACTTTGGGGGTCAACAAAGTTTCTCCCCGAAAAATAAGGGGAATTCGCCAAAGTATGAATATATGACAAGGTTGGGTCATGGCTTAAAGATTCGGGGGGGTCTCGGGTTTTGAAACCCGTCACAACCTTTTCCTGATTATTATTACTGTAGTACTAATTATTTTTGTAGTATCGATGCTACATATTAAAATAATGCGTGATAGAAATAAAAAGTATAAAAAATGTTCCGACCGGGGACTTACCCCGGGCAGGTTATACGTTTTAGTGGTGGTTTTTCGTGACCAGATTGTTCTGGACTTGAACCCAAGTCGCGTCACATTTTTCTGACAATATTTTTATGTTTATGGTCTAGCCCGTTTCGAATAAAAAAACATTATACTTTATTTAATTTCGTAATGTTCTTTGTTTGCAATCCCTCATTTCCCTGAAAAATATCATTTCATAGAGGGAAAAAACTAAACCTTAATTGAAATTATTTTGGTTTTCCCCTCTTATGTGATGGGTTTTCGTAAAACTCATACAAAACATTATTGAAAGTAAAACACTCTTTATACTTTTCGGACGACACGTCATTTTACCCAAACTGTGAAAGGGTTTTTTTGATTCAGTGCGACCTTGGGGGAATGTGTGACGCATCTCGCGCCTCTCAAACCTTTCTGCAGTACAAACAGATCCCAAATGCCTCGCGTAAAAATACGCTCGCTATTGGAGGGACAATTAAAAAAATTTTTGGCGGAACTTCTGAAGCCCTCCCCCAAACGTCTCTCCGCAATCCCCTCCCCATGTCCGTTTCTCTCCAAGTTATCTTAAAAGCCTGTGACCCTTTAAGTGTTGGTTTTGCGCTTCTTCAAAAATTTTTTTTTCCTAATGACAAAAGTTTATTGGTCATGAAAACGGCTTGTTTTTAAATAAAATACTAAATCTGACCTGAATCTGATAACACATGAGTGTTTGTAATATGTATAATCGTCTGTATTGATTTGTTTAAAAGCAGATTACACGAAATAATGATAAAAATCATTTTTAACTATACCCACCGAGAGAAACGTTTTTCAGTAGCGATGATTTAATATTACAAATTAAATTTCCCCACTGACTACGAGGGTTTTTTTAACCCCTATCGATCACAACGTTCTATGAAATTGGGTATTCTCGGTTTAATTGTTCAAATAACTTACTGTTTAAATGTGGATTCTAATATATATTTTAATATCTAGAGAAAACCAAGGGTTGGCTGCCCCAAACCCATTTTGGGTGCCAAAGGATCCACCCAAATAAATAAACAAAAACTAAATTTCAAAAGTTTAAAAACAACAGTTCTTACAAATATTTAGAAAAATAATGGTCGAACCCTTAAAAGTTGCAGAAAGATCTTTTTTTTTTTATCAAAACAGGTATCAAAATTTAAAAAAGTCTTGAAAGAAGTGGGACATGCGATGAGCCCCCAAAGCCCTTTAAGGTAACGAATTTTTGAATATTGACTGACTATTAAATTATTAATTGCTAAAATTTTTAATTAATACTGAATAAATTTTTTTAGATAAGCCTTCTTTAGGACATTATTACCCAAATGATAGCAGTTGTAAAAAAGTACCCCCGGGGAAAATTTTAAAAAACTTTATATTCCCCCATCCTACTCTTGGAGATGAGAATATTGGTTTTTTTCCATATATTCTTTCGTAATGACAGTTCGGTTCATTCTATCATTTTGTAAACTTTCAAAACAAATAGCTTTTAAATGAAAGTGAATTTTCTCGATAGCTAAATTGGTAGAGCTATGGCGCTTTAAAACCCCAAGAGGTTCTGGTTCGTTCCCCATCGGGGCATACTTTTATTACTATGCTATCATTGCAAAAAATTAAATAAATTATTTAAAAATGATGTCTTTGGGATGATAGCTTGAAAGCATGTTTTGGAAAATATAAAAAATTTGGGAAACAACAAAATATACAATAAAAATATTAAAATAATACAAAAAATCTTCTTTACTATACGGGCAAAAAATAATTAAAAATTTACAATAGCAACGGGCATAATATACAACCGTAAATCAGGCAAAAAAAAACACCTAATTTTTTTAAGTCTAAGTTCACTGCTATCCTGCAGAATGACCGTTTTGAATTGATCAAAGTAAAATTTTTTAGCCGCGTTTTTTTCTAAATGGTTTAAACATCAAAGGGCTCTAAGAATAGCCAGAACCACGAAAATCGCCCCTTTGGTGTAAATTTTGATTTATTAATCCAGCAAAAAAATTTTTTCTCGCTTAACAGTTTCCGATTCGTAATTTGCCGTGGGCGGACCGGGCAAATCGTAGACTACTACCATTTATTTTTTTTGCACTCGACATTTTCATTTAAACCCTTTGATCTCCGCTAGTCCATGTTTTTTCTGACGTTTTTTTAAACCGAGTCTGGGGAAACCCTTTTCCCTTTTACATATTTTTCGGGTGACATATTTTTTTCTTCATAGAAACTAAATTTCCTTTTACGGAAGTTGCGTTCTATTTTTATGGTAGGGAAATTTTAAATACAATGGAACCATTTACAAGCGCGAAAAAACACTTAAAGAAAATATCTACAGATGAACGGGAGTACCAAAACACATTACCGTAAAAGAAAATATCTCTCGGGGGTGAAAGGCTCCTCAAACGCATGCGCATATCAAACTGAAAACTGATCGATGAGTTCTCTTGGGTTTTTAAAAACAGTGTTCACCCACTTTTCCCGTTACAAATTTCGTAAAGTTATTTGGTTTTGTGGTCAAACTCAAATACGCCTTTTCTATGGTTTTTTTGTCATTTTTTGGGTTTTTGTGTCGGAGTTGTGAACTTTAGTGTTGCCTCTGTGCAGTAGGAATCTTTCAACCCAAAAGTTTTTTTTTTTAAAATTTTCGACATTTTTTGAAAAGTTCTTAACGCAAAAATTTTTTCTTGCAAAAATAATTTCTGGGTTTGTGAAAAACGGGGCGGCAAAAATTTTTCCCCTCGATTGGTGTAAATTTTATTGTTTGTTTGAAATTGAATTTTAGGTTTTTTTTTCATTCCTTTGTTTTTTAAATTGGGTTTTATATTAAATATTTTTTTTTGTTTTGTTGTGTTTTTTATTTTGTAAAAAAAGACTTTAGGAAAACCCACGCACAAAAAAAATTTTATTAATAAATTGTGTCATTATTAAAAAAGGTGGAATATAATAAAAAGTGAAGCACATTAAATACCAAAGGGGTTTTTTAAAAAGGATTATTGTTTGTGGAAATTTTTTGGGGGGGGGGGGAAAAATTTTGGGGGGTTTAAGGCAAAATACCTAAACCCTAACACAAAATTTTTGTTTGTACTTAAAAAAATTTAAGGAGCCAATACAACATAAATTAGACTAATGATTTATTTTCGATGAGTGATAGTGCTTTGTCAAAAAAATTTAGACGTAATGGAAAATTTTGGCATTAAAAAATAGCTGTTCGCTCGGCCAGGAACACTCGAAGTATTGCATTAGATAGTTGTCAAAAAACATACGGACAGCACACAGTCGTAGACTATCAATATTGTTTGCTTGTCGCCAGAAAAATTTCATAAAAATGGTAATTTTTCGGATTTTTCCCGGAAATCCAAAATTGAAAAAAATAATTTTTTTTTCTAGCGTTCACCTAAAACCATTTTCTATAAATGATTCTTTTACGGGTTTTTAAAAAAAAACTTGATGCCAAAATTAATGAACATTTCATTGGGATACAATATATACATATGTTGATTTTTAAATAAATAATAATATAATAAAATAAAATAATATATAAAAAAAATGTTGTTTAAAAAAAAAAATCATGAAGCTCTCATTTTTAGATGTTAAAGTTTCCTGTTTTGTGATTGTTAATTTTTATGTGTTCAAAAGTTTATTTTTTAATGTAAAAGTAAAAATGAAAAAGTATTTTAAATAGCTCAATTTTCTAAATAATTAACCAAAACATTAAAAGATAGTAAACATGATATTAGGGGTACACGGCTGCAACGGTATGAGGAAATATGAAACTAATTGTCAATGACATATCAAATCTCGAGTTTTTTTTCAAGCTTTGAAAAGGCAACACTCGTTTAATTTCATCTCCAAAATTTTAAGTGGAAAAGAAACTTCATTTGTTATTTTTGAGACATTTCGCCTTGTTGGTGCTAGAAAATTTTAAAGCAAAAATTTTTACATTAAAACTAATAAAATAATTGCTAGCTAAATGCCGATAAAAAGCGGGGTTTTTACCTTTTAATACATGTAAAACCAAAAACTTTTGGATAATTTTGAAAAAACCCATAATTATATTTTCACAGATAATAAACCATTTTCTATTTTGATCCCGGACATTTCCCGCATAAAAAATCAAAATAATTTGAAACTGAAAAAAACATTTTCATTACCAAACCAATACCACGTAAAAAATTTATAATTATAATTGTAAAAGGAAAGGATTTACACTTGTATTTTGAATTTTGAGGGAAAAAAAAGGGGTTTTTTTATGTGGGTTGTATGTTCCTAAAGGGTTTAGATGAATTCTTGTTTCAGGCACAACTTTTATACCATTTTAATGGGCTTAAAAATTTAAATGTTACCCTTTTTTCAATCAAAGATTTGAGAGGGTCCCCGGAAAAAAGCCACTAATTCACAAGTTTTTTTTAATAAAGCCTTTTATTTTTTAACTACTGGCAAAAATTGAACATCCATGGGTGCGATTTGTCAAAAGGGGTCGGGTTGATAAGGTCGGTTCGGGGAAAGCTTTAATGAAGTCCATTCTAAAAGTCAGTTATGGACCTAAAACATTTTAAAACATTTTATTAAATTTAAAGCTTTTGAAAAAAGAAGAAACATCAAAAAATAATTTTTAAAAACTGGGCGATAGTGAAAAACCCTTTAAAAATCGTTTTAAAGGGCCATTGGACTATTTTAGTAGGTAGTTTTAAAATCGTTTCTTTTGTAATTGTTAGTATTGAAAAATATTTTTTATTTTAAAAGCATCTGTGTGATTTTCGAATACCAAACAAAAATAGAAGTCTTTAAAAGAGAAACACATTTAAAAAGTGTTTTCAGGAAACAAAGTTTTAAATATAACAATTTTTATTTTAATTTCTATCGTTTTTAAAAATTATCGTTAAAATTTCGATAATAATGCACGGGAAAATTTAATTTTTATTCCAAAAAAGTAATAAACGGGGAGTGCTGAGTTGGGTGTTTAGATCTATTGAATTTTAATAGACAGACCCCCTTTTTGTTAGCTTAGAGATGAAATTTTATTTGGAATAAATTTACTTTAATTTTTAATTTTAAAAAATATTTATAATTTTTATTTTTTTGAATGAAGGAGTGGGGGTTGAAAATACATCCTTTTTTTTAAAAAAGGATCTCCTTTTTCTCTATTGACAAAAAGCTGAAAATTTTTTTTTATTGTTACTGTAATTATTTTTAAAACTTTATTTTTCTTGTAATAGGGGTAACCAATATTCTGTTGAGATTTAATTTAATAAATTTCATAAAACTACAGATGAAATTGGGTTTGATTCTTTTGCATTTTTGTTTTACTTTTAACAGTAAACGGATGTGTGGATTCATGTAGGTATAACATTAATGAAGTATACTAAAATATTAAAAATATATAATTTAATATATTTTTATAATAATTAAAATAAATATATATATATAATAATATATTAAGGTTTTAAATCTACCTTAAAATAGATGTCAAAATTTGAATTTCTAGTTACGCAAGGGTAAAAGGATTACTGGAAAATGGAAAGTTGATGGGACAGAAGATGGATCTGGATAACCGTTTTCTATAGCATGGTTTGAATACTTTAAGATTGCCACAAACAAAACAACTTTGCTTTTCTAGTAAATTTTTATAAATCGTTGGTACGTCGTTGTGATGATCATGCAACCTTAAAATTCCCAAAATTTTTTTTATCAAATTTTTTTGATTATCATCAACTACTGCCTTTAAAAGTAGTGGGGGTTTCCCCCTTAGTTGAAGTGGTTGCGGCAGCTGTAGTGGCGCAGCAGTTGTTGTCGTGCAGCTGTTGTAGTGGCACAGTTGTATTAGTAGCAGCAGTTTTTGTGGCGCAGCATTGTATAGCGCAGTTTTTAGCTCCTGCGACCCTTTTTTAGCTCCCCGACAGTTTTAGCTCCTGCAACAGTTGAGCCCTGCAACAGTTGTAGTCCTGGACAGTTGTAGCTCCTCGACAGTTGTAGCTCCCGAAAAGTTGTAGCTCCTGCAACAGTTTAGCGCCCCGCAACAGTTTATTAGGTGCAGAGTTTTAGTTGCTATAATTTGTATTGGTGTGGGCATGGTAGTGGGGTTTCGATAGTAGTGGGAGAGACAGTTGCGCTGGTCACTGGGGTTGAGCTTGCGGGGTTGTAACGGCTCCTGATGTTAAAGTGGGTCTATCGAAGATGCACGTGCTTTGGATGTCAGTTGTAATTTAGTTGTATCATCGGTTGACCCACGGTCGAAGACTCAGTTTAAGACTCCCTTGAGCTTCAGTTTTCGGGTTTGTTTCATCTCTGACTCGTTTCAGTTGTTTTTGGTGTTGTTGTAACTGAAAAAAGAATAATTAATTAGCCATTAATTTCTTAAAAAAGAGATTTTAAACTGTTAACTTCTTATATTTAAATTTAATGAGTAATGTTTTAAAATTTAAGTAAAAACCTATTTTTCAATTGAAATGTGGGAACATTTTTCATGAAAATATTTTTTTTAAATAAAAAAAGTCAATATTTTTTTTCACTCAAACTCAAGCAAACAAAAAACTAACCCCCAGCGTAAATATTGATTTCCTGGGAATAATCATTAAAAAAATATTTTACAAAAATTTTCGCATTTAAAAACACATTGCATCATAGAATTTTTTTTAAAATTTCATACGTTTTTTTTTTAGACATTTCGTCACGATGATGACAAAAAAAGTTAAAAATCTCAGCAAAGCCTAAGATTCATTCGTTATAACAAGGGGCGGCAGATTTCTTCATATTTTTTTGGTGTGTTTAGGGGGTTTTTCGTAAAAATTTCCAAAACCCTAAAAATCGAGTGTTATACTTATTAAAATTAGTTTTTTTAATAGCGTATTTTACCCTGAAATATTCGAAAATGCAACAAATTTTTTCAATTTAAAAATAATTACTTAATTTACTACTTGTATTGAAGGCGGGCGATATTAGGGCCGGAGCGGTCCCTAATTTGCATATAGCTTTGCCGTCCGTCCGTATGTGACTCAGTCACGTCTCACCACGTTACAAACTGAATATAAACTTTGATTTACATGACCGACAGAGATGGCTCAAGAGTAAAGCCCGAGACTCTGATTCCGGAGGTCCTGGGTTCGAATCCCGTCGAGACCGGCAATCCTGGCTGAAGGATTTTTCCGAGGTGTCCCTCAGTCGTTAGGACGAATGCAAGGGATTACGATCTCTTAAAACAGCCCTCGGACATCCTTTCGGAAATGTCTTAACACTAATATCCCTGTTATAGTCACCTGAAGAGGGTCACACCGATTAAATGTGAAGCGCTGGGCTAGATAACTAAAAAACGAACACATTTTTAAGCTGGGCCCTCTACCAAAATATATCAACGGTGTAACGTAAGATGGACATTTTATATTTAATATTAAATGTGAACGTTTAATGATAATTGTAAGCCTCGCTTCTATTTTGAGTTCTCCAGTACCCGTGCATCTGTAAACGTACTTTCTCATCAAGTTGTAATATACGCGAACGCAATTAATAATGTTACAGAGCCTACAAACATAATGTTATAAATTCTGTCACAGACATGATGATTTTTTTTCAAACTTGCAAGAATGTTTTACTTCCTCAAAGCAAGCAATTTTCTTTCGCAGTGTTATTACATGTAATCTGTAATTTACTTCTCGATTTGGTTAGTCGGGACATCTGAATACATCTGAATTAATAACAATCACTCCTACGTAAGTGTTTCTCGACTAATTAAATCGAGAAATAAACCCTCGCTCATGCCTGCGTTAAGGGTAATGACATTATAATTAATACTTGGTGGAATTGTTGTTTACTTAATATACAACACATGACCAACCTTCTTTGCAATTGATGACAGGTTTCGACCACTTCCGTGGAGTACTGCAGGTAGCAAACTTGTGTTTGTCTGTCGAAACAAACCCAGGTTTACACTTAAAAGTCGCTTTAGTTTTACTCGGGACTCTCTTGGCGCAGTCTACAACACTTGTGACTTTATTGACGCTCTTGGTGCATGTAATCAAAACGTTTTCTGAAAAGACTGCTGGGCAGCCGGAGAGCGCGTTCGCAATATTCTGAATAAAGCAAAAAGCGTTTGTAATTGCGTTCTCCAACATAAGTAAGCTAAGTAAATCAATACAATCGAATTAATATATTAGTGAATTAACTGTACAACATTACATTGACAACATTAACGAGTCAAAGGTTGTGTACGAGATGCCATCGCTCAACATGCGAAACAAGAACCACCGGATTGACTTCTTGAAAAAACTCACATACATTTCTTACCTGGATCATATCTTTCATTGATATGGATGCTGATGGTGGCTTCAGTGCCACTTGGTTTTTCGTAAGACAATGCCCTGGTAACTAAAACACATGGAAACAATGTATTGCATTGTTATACGACATTAAAATACAGTTTTAACGAGTGTAAAACGACTGAGTATTTGGGTGTGAAATCTTATACGATATTCATGGGAAAACCTTGGTTGGTAGTACTTTTGTATCCGGTCCACTCAAGTTGTATACAATAACAGAATTATTCGTTCATTTGATTTTTAATGTTTTCATTTTATTATATTTAACAACTTTACAATTGAGGCATTTATATATATAATATAAAAAAAAACGGACAATATACAGAATTACCGATTTCTAACCTATACCATAGAAAAATTCGTATTTTCACTAAGAATAATACTATCAAAAAAGAAAAAAAATATGTCACACGATTAGGCTTAAAAAAAGATTTTTCACAAAAACAACCAAAGTTAATGTTTTTATTTATTGTTTTAGCATTAAACGGTGCATTTAAAGTGACAGCCGTCCAGCTGTTCTATGTTTAAACTATAGACATATCCTAAATATCCTATAGAACCTTCTGGAACACTACCTGAACAGAAATGCATACTTTTTTTTTTTTTTTTTTTCGAAAAACAACCACAGTCCAAAGACTTTTTTCCCTATGACAAAATGTCATAGCATAAATAAAAACTATTATCAAGCAAGATACACAGTTAAAAACAAAAGTTAGAATTTTAATACATTAATTACGGATGGTATGGAGTTTAATTATTGATCTCCTGCAAAATGTGTTTTTTGGACGTTGGCTGTTTGTGTAATCAACGCCTCGATTTATATTATTTTTTAAGGGAAGCCTGCCCAGGGTGCAATGTATGCCCCTTTTCAGCTGTGTCTCAACTAAGTTTATTGTATTTAGGATAATTGTGAAGGGATGATCGAGGGATGTTTGGTGGACTCAATCCCTTAATTGCATTTTCTTTAACGATTGAGGAAAACCTCTGAAAAACACACACACAGTCAGGATTGCCGGTCTTGAGGGGATTTGAAACCTGGACCTCAAGAATCAGAGTCGCGCCCTTTACCCAAAAATATTTGATTCGATCAAAATTGTGTGGTATGTTCAGGAAGCCACTTGCTTAAATATTATGGTCAGAGGTGTCTCATCACACCTCATTTATTGACTATATTTTGCTGACAGATTATTATTTATGATTATTGTAATCGGATATTTACCTTTTTTTAGCACATCAATTTTTTCTTTGGTCGCAAAATAACAAAGCTGTCTCTAACAAAATGTTAATCCAAAAATTAAAAAAATATTCAGGCTTCAGAAGAGGAAAAAAATCTATAATAATAAAAATGAATATAACATTTTCATCAAAATAGTCACTAGAGGAGTTTTGATTAGACATCCCAAACAATGTTGAAGTTTGTAGTTTCCTGTACATATTTCATAGAAGTTTTATCAAATCAATCATCTATATAAGCAGCGCAAGTGTAATATTTAAAGGAACGTAGTACTTCTCATCCGCCATATTGATGACGTAACTTTAAGTACTTTACACACGGATACATTTTGGTAAACTCGTCTTTACTACATCCCTGACGTACATTCTTTCAATATCAAGCATCAGACGTTCGTCACCAACATCTTGCCACTACACTACTTGCTCGCCCGCTCTTTAGCGGCCGGGTAGGTTATAAGCGTTTAGTTTGAAGATACGATATATTTACTGGGATATGACGGCTGCAGACGTGAACACAGGTGAGCATGGGCTCCATGGTCTGAAACAATGTCCTACTCTATTCCCTTTAAACTGGACCATTCAAAGCAGACAAATTAATACGTAATGTATGGATCCAGTGTTAAGTGTATGTATCAGAGTCAGATTGTAATGGTTTAAATCTTTTTCGATAAAATAAAACAAACAATTCTATAGCATTTTAGAATGTTTAAAATGTTAATTCTAAAAAATGCTATCATTGCATTCCGCTTGCAGGCTCGTGTTTATTAGCCTCAGTTTCAAAACGGTTTATACTCTGCCTACTAGGTTTCCAATGTTTCAGTTACTGTGGCTATCTTTTTTTTTAAATCCGTTTTCAAATTATTAAAAAATATATAATATATTTATTTTACTTCTATCCTATTATTTAAAAAGTGACTAACAAAATTAATTGTGATTGATGTTTACAAGTTAAACGCCCAAGTATTGCACGACTTTAAGTGGATTATCATGATGATATACAGGATGATAATTAATCTCATCTGTTGGGAGGTATTATATCTGATTTTTATGGTGGGACATCTGGTAAGTTTAAATTGAATAAACGACATTGTAGTTTTTGAACAACAGATACCTGAGTCAACAGAAATGATCCTGAAATGGCTAATTCAGATAATTTTTTAAATTCTCACACAACACTGCCTATCTAGAGCAACTTTTATACATGTTTCGTACACATGCAGCGTACTAAATTCGAGGTTTTAGATAACTAAATTAAATAAACAATATTATACAAGTTTATTGTTTCTTAATTAAATGATGCGTTAAATGCGTTACTCATGTGTTTATTTCTAGTGAATGATTTGCAAATGTAGAATTTGTGTTATAAATATTGCACCAATATTATACCATTAAGACTATTCCAGAGCACGCTTACCGCTATTTGAAAGAGGAACTTGAATCAAAAATAAATAAAAACTCTTTACGGGCTAAAAGCTCCATTTTGCCTATTTTATGCAAATATAGGGTCAATAAGAAAATTATAGTTTTAGGTGCAATACTTAATTTTAAGCTATGAATTTTTTTCAACACACCTTACAACAACACGTACGGATGCGGATGAGTTTGATAAGCGCTCCGTACTGAGTATAAGGGGAAATAATGTTCTGAAATAACGTTTGATGTACGATTATTTTCGTCCACCGGTTCAAAACTCTTATTTGTACCACGTGATAAAAGAATGGCACATCGAACATTATTTTTGAAAGTTTTTTCCCTTATACTCAGTACGGAGACAAATGTATGTTAAAACAATAAAACAATCATAGCTTAAAATTAAGTATTGCACCTAGAACTCTCATTTTCTTACTGATCCAAAATTTACATATAATAGCCAAAATGGAGCTTTTGTCCCGTCCAATTTTTTCCCCTTTTTTATTCAAGTTCCTTGTTTATTCAACTAACTTTCATGCATTTTCCATTGACTTTCAAAATATCGGTACGAGTGCTCTGGAATAGTCTTAAAACAATTTGTTACATATTTCCCGAAAAACATACTTATCATTTGTATTAGACATAGCCTATCGCGTTGAAGTGATATGTTGAATTTAAATGCGTATTTAAAAACTAATCATATACGATAAAAGTACACGGGTTAGTTCTCTTTCATGAACTCACCCAGATCACTGCTGATAGCAAGACTATGAACACAACACTTGCAGCCATAGTTTTCAGTTGATTTTAAAGCGACTTCAGTTTGTAAAGGCGCGAAAGTAACTGACGATCGTTTGGTGGTTCAAGAACTTTTACATCAACAAACTGACTAACGGATGCTATGTAAGTTTGATTCAAATCAGTTAAATTTTTCCCACGTTCATGATTGCTGCTTCTCTGACGTCACTGCTAAACAACTGCAGCATGATAATATAACAAAAAAACAACAACAAAACAAAGTTTTAACTAATAAAAAGTTCAGAGTAAAAACTCGATTGTTCGATTGAAATATATTTATTAACAATGAGATTCAAATGATATTTTGAGTGTGAAACGAAGCGCGAAGCGAACAGTTTGAATAATATTCTCTTCAACCTTCAGCAACAGTATCTGCATGTGGCTGAAACTAAATGTTTGAATGTGCGTAGTGTTCGGTATGAATTGTTTTTAACCACGTTTCATGGAATTAACATTATAAATGTATACCCTAAAAAACCTTAATAAATACTATACATAATAACTCTCATTCAACTGTTTCAACTTCCAACTATAGTATTTATTGGATGAGCGAAGCGAAGACTTCAATTTCACTGACCCCCAAAAAATTTAGCTCGGGTGTTTTTTTTTCTGTCTGTTTGTTAACTTTCTACTAGGCAAACGGCATATCCGATCTTGATGAAAATTAGAGGAGACCTTCGAAATCTCTGAACTTAGAGGTGTATTGTTTTTGGGTACAATCGAAGAAATATTTCTCATGAATATCGTATTTTTACGATTTTTTTCGATTTTAAGTGCGATATTTTCGTGACATTCGGGCCGATTCTGACCAAACGGGTGGGGCTACAACGTTCATGTTTCACATGGACATTAAGGTTATGGTGATGTATTGCTTTTTGAAAGATAAAGTTGAAAAGGTTAGCCAGAATCTATAGAATAAAGGTTTTAATATGAGTTTTTTTGTGGTTTATAATAACAATTTACAAGTAACAATAGAAACTTGACAACAATCACCAACAATGCGTTCAAAAGGCACTTGATAAGTAAATAGATCCCACGCAAACTAAAAACTTACAAAAAAGTTCATCCATCAACGCGACGGGACCTTAGCGTTTTCCTAGTACAACTAACGAACGGGATTTTGGCACTTTTTATACAGACGCGTTTATGGATTTTCTTTCCCGACGTATGCCTTTAAGTTTCGTGTAGCATTTATTTTAATAGAAAAACAATTTATATGTAATTAAATAAATCATTAAGGTGCACATTTTTCGTCATATTTGTTGCGAATCTCAGTTGGTGTCTACTGTATTTGAAACCCGTCTCCTCTTTTTTTTTAAAAACATATAACAACATTAAATTGTTCCTTATCTGGTTTTGCGTAGAGATTTAAAAAAACATGAGAATGATAAGTCAATACAGGAATTGACCAAATCAACTAATTATTCATGAGTAAATTGTCAAGTTTTTTTTAAGATGCATGTTTTTAAATACATAATACGTTCACTTGTTGTAAATCATGTAACGAATCTTGCTATTATTCAAACATATTCAAAAGATCTGGATTTATTATAATGAACACATTATTAGTGCGAAGACTAAATAGGAATGTATTTGTTTTTACTCTTTTACATAACCAAATAACAATATCAAGTGAAACTTTAAATGATTGCTCGAATTACGGAAATCATGTTATAAATTCATGTCATAT
>JAMZAV010009081.1:0-27395 GCA_024449915.1 Sweltsa coloradensis | reverse complement strand
TTCTACAGAGACATTCACTAATAGCAATTAAAATTAAAGATTACACTTAACAGATAAGATTGGGGTAAATCATTTCATTGGCTTAACGTTTTAGCGCCAATATTAAATGCATAAAAAAATTATCAACATATAAAATCATTAAAATAGTATTACATTTTTTGAATATGAATGAAGAAAAAAAATTATTTTAATCATGATGGTCCATTACAAATGCATTTTAAAACTATCTTCTTATATTAATGTTTAATGATACAGCCCAATGTAAAAATTAATAAAAAATTATGTTCCTAGGCCTAGATATTTTTGTAACTAGTATTGTTTTATTTTTCAAGAAAAATTATTTTTCAAGATAAAATGTTTTAATAGCCACGGGTGTTTAAAATTTTAACGTTTAATCATCCTATCCCCCTATAAAGTAGGGATGTCAACGATAATCGTATATCGATAATTATCGATAATATCGATTATCGATATTATCGCGATATAGGTGGCTGTATCGCGATAATCGTACGATATCAATATTGCTGGCGATATCGGGATAATTGTTAATTCAGTAGCGTATCTGCGTAAAACACTTGGCCTAGGCCGAAACAAAACACCAGAGTCAAGACTCCACGTTATTATAGGTGCATTTACTGCTCGAACGTTTCGCGCGTTGAGTGCATCAATGTGTTTACTGTGTATATTGGCTGCCGGCCAACTGCGCCGCCGACCGCGTTGAGATGGCGCGCACTTCAAATTGACGCAAATTCTAGAAAAGCAAGTTTTATGCCGATATATCATGATAAGATTACAAATGACCATATCGGCGCGATATTTTTGGGCACGATATTATCGCGATAAATCGCGATATTATTTTTATTTCGGCCGATTATCGATATGAATTTCATATCGTTTGACATCCCCCCTATAAAGTAATCAAACAATTAACAAAATTACGGGATTGTTAAAGTATTTTCTCCTTGTTTTTGTTCATTCCCTATATAGTCTACACTAAAATTACAACAAATTGAGCTCTTCACTTCTTCATGAAAACTGTGCAATGGACATATGTGTAATCCATGTAGCTGTGCAAAATGGATTTTGTCTGAAATTTGTCCAGTGTCCTCTTAATAAAGACGTACAATACACTTTGAATTCTTGTGGCCAAAGCAGCTTGCGGTGTAATATTCTTCATTGCGTGATTAAATTGTGGCGTTGTTTGACATGAAGATGGTGAGTGGTGACAGGAAGATGGTGAGCAAGAAGACAAAGAAAAAGCTGAATTGTGAATCAATACGCGGATAGCATCTGAAGAGATATGCGTTTCTCAAAACCTTTTCGAAGAAAAACGTTTTGTATTTAAATAATGGTGTGTCAGTACTAAACAAAAAGGTATTTTTGACAATTGAAAAATGAAAACAATCTACATAGGCTTATAAATGCCAATACATTTAGTACACGTATATTGAGGGAATCGTCGGCAAGCAATCGTAAGCCAAGCCAAGCAATACTTATTTAAAAATCCATTTACAAACAGCCCTAGTATGCGTAGCAATTAGTACGCTAAATTGAAATAAATACAAATAATGAACAGTTTTCAAAATAATAGCATATTGAGTAAATATGAAAACATTGCAAAAGCAAATATCTTTTTGGGGCTTTTTGTACTTGTTGAATGTTTATCAAACTACTATTGTCGATTTGTCGGGATTCTAAATTTTTAACTAAGCAGTGACATTAGAGGTCTTTTGTCAGGCAATGCCAGGAATTAAAACCACAAGCTTCCTTTTCATCATAATCATCTCATACATTCTTGTGCTTAAGAACTTAGGCCAAAAAGAAGAATATCAAATATGTGATCTGGCACATCCGTAGAATTTTACTTCATACAAGTGCTTTAACCACAAAAACGCATAAAAAAAGGTACACACGTGCAACGGAAATAACACTTTAAATACGAGAAGAGAATTGAGATTTACGTTGATGTAATCAATAAATAAATAAAGGTGAGCGGCTGTTGTTAATAGCGGCCGTAAACAATAATTTGGGTGAAGGTTAATCAAAAGTGAGACATGTAGAAGGTGGCACAGGAAGGTAAAATATAGCTGCATAGTTGTCAGATAGTCAGGCTTGGGAAGAACATTTACTATGGCAACAACGGTAAACAACGACAATATCTCGTGCCTTTTACGTACGTTCTACTTCAACTTCAAGACACATCGAGCGGTGTAGGTAAACAGTAAACACTGATGCATTGCGTAGTCTCTACACTCATGCAGGATAATAAAATGCAGCCTTCATTACACTCATAGCCCGTTATTATTGTCAACCACAATAACATGCAGACATAACTACGGCAAGTCATAATGACACTGTTCAAGACTACGTACGTACCAACCTTCAATGTAGCCTATGTTGTTGTCGACAATATTGGTATTTAATATTTTAATACAATTCAGAAATTAAAAAATCCATCCCGATCGGGGTTCGAACCCGAGTCTCCCACTTTCCGGGTGGACACCTTAGCCAACTAGACCACCGCTCGGTGGTCTGTGGTCCGAGCGGTGGTCTAGTTGGCTAAGGCGTCCACCCGGAAAGTGGGAGACTCGGGTTCGAACCCCGATCGGGATGGATTTTTTAATTTCTGGATTGTATTAAATATTAATTATTCCACCTACTGGAGTGTTTCCCGACTATCCAAATCGAGAAATATTGGTATTTGTTGTAGAGACCATGACCTTAAGGCGTACTAAGACGGTCGTGCGTTCGAAGCGCAAGGCCTACAACGCAGCCGTCGCCACACCGAGTCTTTTGAATTTAGCGGTAGCTCACTAAGTGTGCGTGATAGAAGCTTGGTGATTTATTCTAGTTTCTCCTATAACTTGCCGCTTCATTTTCGTCCAATCGGCATGAAGGATTTGTTCCAGCTTGCATTGCTGCGAGTAAATGAACAGCTGGGCCGAGCCCAACGTTGATACATCGTTGTAGCTATGAAAATGGCGTCTTAAAAACGTAAACAACTGACGGAGCGCGATATTGTTGCGAATATTCTTTGTTAGAGTGATGTTGAGAGTGATATTGCGAGTGATGTCGATGGAGTAAGTGATGACGAGTTAGTTGACTATTAAAGTGAAGGACTGTGTTCATCAGAGTTGGAAGTTGATGACTTATTTTTTTTATCTAATAGTGACAGTGACAGTGATGATGTTGTTGACCTAGCAGTGGCACAAGTGCCTAGTTCGAGCCGTAAAAAGCAAAGACAAATTGCTAGGCCTAAACCTGCCGCCAACATTCGCAAGTTGTCATATGACTCTTATTCTACAATTATTGATGAAATACTATTTAGAGGGGATCCTGGGGTTCCTGATCAAGTTATTCAAGGTTTGAGCCCAGAGCCTAATGAGCTAGAAATCTTCCAAACAATAGTTGGACGAGATTTCTGGGAAATTGTTACATCGGAAACAAATAAATATGCAGCGCAGTGTCAGGCTGCAAAGCAAAATCTAAAATGTTTGACACAACCGTGGATGAGGTAGAAGTACAATTTGCTATTTCAACCCTAATAGTAATGGGACAGGTAGAGAAAAACAATATATAATCTTACTGGAGCTCTAGAAAGACAGTTCTTACCCCATTTTTCAGGGAAGTTAGGCCTATGCTTTTTAGGCGGTTCAATAAGATTACAAAGAACCTTCACTTTACTGTCAATCCTAAATGGCATTGACGAATAGGTAAGATACGGTTTGTTATGGAGTACCTCAACAAAAAATTTGATTCCACTAGGGCTGTGCGAGCCTAGAATTTTTAAGTCGAGCCGAGCCGAGAATTAAGAAAAGCTTGATTTTCGAGCCGAGCAGAGCTTTTTATTTATTTTTTAAATCATTTTTATTTTGTTTATTTTTTAATAGTTAGGCTACATATTTTCTGAGATGGCTTCGGGTACCCGGTTCTAGAAATTACCCGGAGCCGATTTAAGATCCGGGTATTTTTCGTGACCGTTTCTTGACTAATTCACTGGTTTATTTTACGCGCTACGTCGATGCTGTCTTTCCCGCAGAGCCTGCCTGCTGCCTAAAGAGTAACTTGAGTCCACAACAGAGCACATTGTGAGCCGACACGTCCGTTCGACCATCCGCCCGCCCAGCGAGTCGTGCCCATGCCTACGAGTGAGTGCAAGAGAGATAGATGCGGAGCTCGAGCAGTGTCTAGCATAGCCTGTGCGAACTAGGTGCGCGTACGATCCAACCAACTCACACAGAGGTGGTGGTGTGGAACTAGGTTGAAGTAGAATTGCGATGCGATCATGTTTCAACCAATTCATGAAATTCGTAATCAAACGCATTGGATTGTTATTCCTGGGTTTATCTTCTTTCTTTCCCAGGCTTATCTTGCGACGAGAGCTTCAGCGCGGGCGATAGTAGTGAGAGGTTTTCCCACATGAGAGAGAGAGAGAGAGAGAGAGAGACACGTTTGCATTCTACTGCATCGAGTCGAGTTAGATTACTGTTGATCGCTGGCTGCCGTATTCTTACGCGAAAGTTTGTGCTTTGTTGACAAGTCTGGTTGTTGAGTGTTGATGAAAATGAGCGATCTGTGTGTTTTTGTAAGCTCGGCTCGAATAAATCAAACCTAAAGCCAAGCTCGGCTCGGCGCCAGCTCGAAAAAGCTCGAGAAATCGAGTACTCGCACAGCCCTAGATTCTTAACACCTTTCATGATTTTATTTCAACAACATTTTGAATGAGATGGATAATCAATGCATCCATCAAATAAACGTTGGATAATCTAGACTTAATATACCTACGCGTAGATCACTTGGTAATTTTACATTGTGAACAATTTTGTGAAAATAATTTTAAAAGATGCATTTAACACGTAACTTTGGCCTAGGTACTTTGCATTACAACTAATACCAATATCGCCACGATACCACACAAAAAAATCTCCCGTGAATCAACCGTGTCCCTTCAAAGGAAAGATGCGTAAAAGACCGCAGTTCCGTTCTACGTGTGTCCCCCTCAAAACAGATAAACTATTACAGTGTCCAGCTGATGTTGACTACGTTGTGAGACGATGGATACGTTCTCACTCACCGCACTGAGCACCGAGCCGAGCGACTCGGGTAGCGTGTACTCCTGGGGTCGAAAGAGCGCGGACGGTTCACATTCCATCGTCATCCGGCCAAGAGTCTCCGAGTATTCAATAGGGCACACAAAGTAGCGGTACTGGCACATAACGTATGACATCTGGAACAATAGATATAATATTGTATTAAATAAATAAACAATATAAATAATAATTGGATGAGCGTAGCGAGCGAAGCGAAGATTCCATTTCACTACACTGGAGAAAAAAATCCGGAATGTTTTTTTTTTCTTTTTTTTTTTTTTTTTTTTTTTTTTTTTGTCTGTTTGTTAGCACGATTCCGGCTAAACCGATACTCCGATTGCGATGAAATTTTATGGAGGTCTTCGAAATCTCTGAACTTAGAACTGCCACGTTTTTGAGCTTAATCGAAAAAAAAATTCTCATGAAAATCGCAATTTTACGATTTTTTTCGATTTTTTTAAAATTTCTTCGACTTACAACACCTGCATGCTTTGTCCGATTGTAATGATTTTTTCACAGAACCTTAATTTTATGAATTGATATATTCTTGTAAAATTTGAGCGTTATCAAAAAAATATTTTTTACGAAAATCGCAATTTTACGACTTTTTTCAATTTTTAAAATTTCTCCAGCTTATAACACCTACATGCTTTATCCGATTGTAATCATTTTTTTACAGAACCTTAATTTTATGAATTAATATATTCGTGTAAAATTTGTGCGCAATCGAATAATTATTTCTTATGAAAATTTCAATATTACGATTTTTTCCTTTTTTAAAATTACGATTAATTTAAAAAAATTAAAATTAAGTTAATTTTTTATTAAATTAAATTAAATTTTTTATTAAAATTTATTTAATTTTAAAAATATCTTCAACTTAGTAATTATTTTTTTACAGAACAACAGTAAATCCGCATAACACATGGCAGCTCAATGCACCAATTACGCTCATCCAACAACGCGGCGGGACTTAAGCGTTTTCCTAGTAATCAAACACCTGGTTCCAACATAAGTCAGGTCGGGGGGTGACGTATCACCAGTTTCACCTACAAGAAAAGACTATATTACTCACACATAGAGCAAAAACGACTGTAGCAAAGCCACCTCCGATGAATCCCTCCCAGGTTTTCTTGGGCGAGAGTTTGATGAGCGGAGTTCGGCCGAAGAAGAAGCCGAAGACGTAAGCCATCACGTCGTTACAAACGATCATAGACACCGGGACAATGAACCTGGAGACAAAACACCCAGATTAGTCAAGTAAGATCCTTCCTTTGGTCTAGGGTAGACCTGTACAAATAGTGAATTTATGAATTTCAAAAATCATTGGATAATTTGTCACAAGATGCTGCTACAAAAATTGACTTGAAAACAATAAGGACTGGGGCTTTTTGGACATTGTGGAGATGCTATTTTTAAATTTATATTGGTGTTACAAATTAGAATACAAAGTTATCGAAAAAATACAATATTTGAGGAGGCAATAATTTGTAGGCTAATACCCAATTGGTATTTGAATTTCAAGCTAAATACCAGTATATAAATATTTGCACATATAATTCTAATTGGATGAGCGTAGCGAGCGAAGCGAAGATTCCATTTTACTACACTGGAGAAAAAAATCCGGAATGTTTTTTTTTTTTTTTTTTTTTTTTTTTTTTTGTATTTTTGTCTGTTTGTTAGCACGATTCCGGCTAAACCAATACTCCGATTGCGATGAAATTTTATGGAGGTCTTCGAAATCTCTGAACTTAGAACTGCCACGTTTTTGAGCACAATCGAAAAATTATTTCTCATGAAAATCGCAATTTTACGATTTTTTTCAATTTTTTTAAAATTTCTTCGACTTACAACACCTACATACTTTGTCCGATTGTAATGATTTTTTCACAGAACCTTAATTTCATGAATTGATGAATATGTGAAATTTGAGCGTTATCAAAAAACTATTTTTTACGAAAATCGCAATTTGTACGACTTTTTTTCAATTTTTAAAATTTCTCCAGCTTATAACACCTACATTCTTTATCCGATTGTAATGATTTTTTTAAATAACCTTAATTTTATGAATTAATATATTCGTGTAAAATTTGTGCGCAATCGAATAATTATTTCTTATGAAAATTTCAATATTACGATTTTTTTCCTTTAAAAATTAATTAATAAGTTTATTTTTTATTTAATTTAATTTAATTTTAAAAATATCTTCCAACTTAGTACTGATTTTTTTCACAAACCAAAAGAAAATCCGCATAACACATGGCAGCTCTATGCACCAATTACGCTCATCCAACAACGCGGCGGGACTTAAGCGTTTTCCTAGTTTTAAATATTCACAGATGCCTGGTCGTAGTAGTAGGCTACGTAGTTGAATAGTTGAGAAGCCTAAACTAAACTCATTTCTTCCTTGACCAAGGAATATCACAGTAAGAAAGTAGGTCAAGGTGTCACCAGCTTAGCATAATTGGCCCATCTTTTGGAAATTCTCTCCACAAAGCAAGGTATACTCAATGATTTTAATAGTTACGGTATGTAATTACTTTATTGGATGAGCGTAGCGAGCGAAGCGAAGATTCCATTTCACTACACTGGAGAAAAAAATCCGGAATGTTTTTTTTTTTTTTTCTGTATTTTTGTGTGTCTGTTAGCACAATTCCGGCTAAACCGATACTCCAATTGCGATGAAATTTATGGAAGCCTTCGAAATCTCTGAACCAAGAACTGCCACGTTTTTGAGCGCAATCGAAAAATAATTTCTCATGAAAATCGCAATTTTACGATTTTTTTCGATTTTTAAAAAATTTCTTCAGCTTATAACACCTACATGCTTTGTCCGATTTTAATGATTTTTTGACAGAACCTTAATTTCATGAATTTAGGTATTCGTGTGAAAATTGAGCGCAATCAAAAAACTATTTCTCATGAAAATCAAAATTTTACGTTTTTTTTCTTTTTTAAAAACAATTCTTTGACTTATAACACCTACATGCTTTATCCTATTGTAATAATTTTTTCACAGAACCTTAATTTTATAAATTCATATATTTGTGTAAAATTTGTGCGCAATCAAATAATTATTTATTATGAAAATTTCAATATTATGATTTTTTCCTTTTTTTAAAATTGCAATTAATTAAAAAAATTAAAATTTAAGTTAATTTTTCATTTAATTTAATTTAATTTTAAAAAAAT
The DNA here is from genome assembly GCA_024449915.1 of Sweltsa coloradensis. Taxonomy (NCBI): domain Eukaryota; kingdom Metazoa; phylum Arthropoda; class Insecta; order Plecoptera; family Chloroperlidae; genus Sweltsa; species Sweltsa coloradensis. Next base: position 19,113 of record JAMZAV010009081.1, on the reverse strand, counting down.
CTTCAACTTAGTAATGATTTTTTCACAGAACAACAGAAAATCCGCATAACACATGGCAGCTCAATGCACCAATTACGCTCATCCAACAACGCGGCGGGACTTAAGCGTTTTCCTAGTTAGATATTAAATGCCCACTGGAAAAAATAAATTTCAATTAATCTATTTTAAATGATTGGTGGCTGAATTTTAAAATGAATGTCAATGAATGTCTATGTATGATAAATAGGTAACAAAAATAGGTAAAACCTAGGGGTGTGCGAGTACTCGAAATGTCGAGTTTTTTCGAGTTTGTTTTTATACTCGACATCTGAGTCAAGTTTGATTTTAGGCTCGAAGTTTTCGAGTCGAGTTTTGAACACATGAAATCTTATGAAAACTAAGAAGAACCATCATCACAGTAGGCTAGGCCAGGCTTGGGCCTAGGCTTATAACAACCTAGGCCTACTACGTGTGTACTGTGACGGCAAAAAGTAGGCCTTGGCCCTAGAGACTGCGTGCTTTCAAAATTATTACGATAAACAACAAAGGAGACTTGGATGCGGGAACCGGGAATAGGCCTAGGCTAGGCCCTATGGGCCTAGGCCTACACAGCATCGAAAACAAAACATCCTTTGTTGGTTTCGTTGCGTCTATGTCACTAATATTTCAGATCAACTATCGAGAAGAAAGAATGCCGGTGAATATTCCATTAATTCATTTTTTACGTATTTTTAAATCGTAGTTGGCGTAGTTTTGACATGTTTTAAGTTTCTTCCTTCAATCTTCCATCTTTGCTTTGAAGAAGCTTGAAGGTCAAACTCGCGGAGAGCAAACGCGTGGCGCGCTCCGTCGGCCATTGTTAGAACTAGAGTCAATAAAGAAGGTTTTTCTTTATCGACTTCTTTATCGACTGCTGGAACTCGTTCCATTCAAGGGCGCGGAATATTCAAATGTGCTGAAAGAGCATTGGAGATGCCTAGACCGCGAATATTATAATGCAAGTGCAAATTTGGAGGATTTTTTTTTTATTAAAACATCGCAGCAGTATTGTAATGGGGCCAGGAACTATAGATAACATAAGTATAATTATAATTTTATTGAAATTGATCAGCACAAAGAGCAGAAAGGCCTCAATAGCCTAATTCAAGTACAATAATGTATTTTTTAATTGTCTACAACAGAAAAATCGTTGTGTTCCAAGTGGGCCTATTAAATAAAAAATAAAAAATTTAAATGAATACTCGACTCGACTCAATACTCGAATATTTAAAGGAATACTCGACTCGACTTCAAAATGTGCTACTCGCACACCCCTAGTAAAACCTCATTTTCAGTTCAGCATTGATTGCATGTTTTGCTTTTTCTGTTTGGCAATGTCACACTTGATGATGATTCCCGAAAACAAGCGTACAGCTTGTAACCCAACTCACCAGATGAGCCCCTCGAAGATGTTCTGTATGATGAGGTAGCTCTGCGTCACGACGATCAACAACGCGACGTGGGTCCACGCGAAGAGCGAGAACTGCTTCATGTAATACTTCTTGACGAGCGACAGAACGAACCACACGAAGCCAACGATGTACAGACAGAATGAGAAGAAGCGATGGTACGTGATTAGTACACGTAAGTACTCCTGCAGGAAGATAAACGTGCAGGTGAAACTCCATGAAATACCATTGCTAAGTATTCCTAGATAACAATCTTTGTGGTCAATATTTAATATCTGGATTTTGCACGTTTTATGTGAGTTCAAGGTTGTTTAAACATAAAAGTAAGTAAGTAAGATTTATTTCCAGACACATAGCATATTACATTATAATAAACACTTTATGGTGACTTCTAAGTTTATATTGTCTGGGATAGGCCTACCTATGTACTTACTCCTAAACAAATAAACTTTTTTATTGAAATGATTCATTATTTCTCTGCCAATGTAAAATAAATAAATAAATAAATCAAAATAAATTGTATTTAGAGTCTACCCACTCAGTTATATAACTTGAACTAATTTTCAGTGGGGGACAGGACAGTAAATCAAAGCGACCAAGCCAACCCTGTAGGCCCCGACTCAATCGACGAGTGAGCGATAACCAACCAAAGATCGATAATATTTTCAATAGGAAATATAGCAATCAGTGGTATGGATTGTGCGAACACCCGCGGATCAATGCCAGAATCAACAAGGCCGATTCAGAACAATTCTGAATTTTTCATGTGCTTCGTTGCAAGGACGGCTCCCAAGTCACCGGGGAATCAAACCCTGGACCTTCTGCATTGGAAACAGATACGCTAACCACAAGACCAACGAGCCACACAAAAAACTTGGTAGGTAGTTCTACTTAATGTTTAACTTGTGTAAACTTACTATTATTATTACGGTACTACTACTTATTACAGTAGTATTATGAAAACCCACAAAATAATAAGTTATCTCTAGGGCCTACACCATTAAGGAAAATAAGCTTTTCAGAGAAATTATAGGGTAATAATAAATCCCCCCAAAATACAAAAATTTGTAAAAAAAACGGCAGCCAAGCTCTCCTTCTAAAGTCTTCGGCTGTGAATGTTGTGAGATATAGAAGTTGAGCCAAGCATTTCATTCTTTCTCCCTAGTTTCGCATTGAAAAGAAGTAAGATCATTTCGCCTGTTGACGAGCGCCAAGCCAACCATTTTCGTGGTAAAAAAAGTAAAAATTTTTTAACTCAAAATCATAAAAAAATTACTTGGCTATTAATTTTTTAGAGTCCTCGTACCAAAATCAATAGCCAAGTAATTTTTTTTATGATTTTGAGTTTAAAATTTTTACTTTTTTTACCACGAAAATGGTTGGCTTGGCGCTCGTCAACAGGCGAAATGATCTTACTTCTTTTCAATGCGAAACTAGGGAGAAAGAATGAAATGCTTGGCTCAACTTCTATATCTCACAACATTCACAGCCAAAGACTTTAGAAGGAGAGCTTGGCTGCCGTTTTTTACAAATTTTTGTATTTTGGGGGGATATCACTTCTTTTTGTTGTTAGTTTCATATCAAGGCGTGAAATACGTGTAAAGGTGGATACAGTGCCTTTTAAAACGGATTGTCTAGAAACAAAAGCTACCATCTTTTGTTTTTGTTTACAATCTGTAGTTGGCAATATACAATATTTATATTAAATTTCCTATGGTTAATGTCGTCTTGGGTGTTTGTGTAAATGATTTGTTGACCGGAATATAACACACTGACGCATAATTTTGATCAGCAATTAAAATATTAATATTGTATTAAATACGACTTAAAGTTTTTCCCAAAGTTAAGGGTGGTAGGAACAGTGGGGGTGAAATATCGCTTGCCTCCTGGCGGATTATTATGTTTCATATTATTATGTACCATCATGCCAAATTTCATGCTGATAACTCATTCGGTGCCTTCATGGTGAATGCTGGAAATCAAGGTAAAAATAATATAAACTATTAGGGATGGGGGTTGAAACAATGTGGTTTAGGAAATGTGAATAGGCCGATTGGGTTAAAACACATTAAAACATGATTTACTAATCTGAATAAAAATTCAATTTTGGGTTAGAGCTATGAATTATTCCAATTTTAGGGGATGATTTAGGGGGTGTTGGGGGTGGAATATCGCTTGCCTCTCGGCAAATTATTTTTCATATTAGTATGTACCATCATGCCAAATTTCATGCTGATAACTCATTAGGTGCCTTCGTGGTGAATGCTGGAAATCAAGGTAAAAATAATATAAACTATGAGGGATGGGGGTTGAAAAAATGTGGTATAGGAAATGAGAATAGGCCGATTGGGTTAAAACACATTAAAACATAATTTTAATAACTAATTTGAATAAAACACCAATTTTAGATTAAAGCTATGAATTATTCCAATTTTATGGGGTGTTGGGGTGGAATATCGCTTGCCTCTTGGCGGATTATTTTTCATATTATTATGTAGGCCCTACCATCATGTCAAATTTCATGATGATAACTCAGTCATTAGTCATTAGGTGCCTTCGTGGTGAATGCCGGAAATCAAGGTAAAAATAATATAAACTACTAGGGATGGGGTTTGAAAAAATGTGATTAGGAAATGAGAATAGACCGATTGGGTTAAAACACATTAGAACATAATTTTAATTACTAATTTGATTAAAAATATCAATTTTGGGTTAGAGCTATGAATTATTTTAATTTTAGGGGATGGAATATCGCTTGCCTCTCGGCGGAAGTGTGTGAGTCTGAGGTAGGTACATCTATGTGTGATCCAAGTTTCATAGTTCTAAGATGTACCGTTTTCTCTGTAGGCTTTTATTCTTCTCTCTGGCAGAATCCCCCCCCCCCCCCCCAACCAGCCAGCCGAAAGATTTTATTTTTAGTCGATTTTTACGCACTTTAACATAGAACGGGTTATCGGATCGGTCTGATTTTTTTTTTGGTACGTCATGGACCACATATCAGGTCATATACCGAGTTTCAAGATTGTAAATCTTTCGGGACGGCGTGTGCAGATAGCTGAAAACCCCCCAACTCGGGTAGCTGTAAACAGGGCCGAGTTAGTCATCGCCTTCTAGCATTCGCGTGCGCTTGGCTGCGGGCGAACGACCGTCGCCCTAGATAAGTAGGCCTATCATATTTTTACTAGGAAAACGCTTAAGTCCCGTCGCGTTGATGGATGAGCTTTTTTGTAAGTTTTTAGTTTGCGTGGGATCTATTTACTTAATAAGTGCCTTTTAAACGCATTGTTGGTGATTGTTGTCACTTGTAAATTGTTATTATAAACCTAAAAAAACTCATATTAAAACCTTTATTCTATGGATTCTGGCTAACTTTTTCAACTTTTTCTTTCAAAAAGCAATACATCACCATTACCTTAATGTCCATGTGAAATATGAACGTTGTAGCCCTACCCGTTTGGTCAGAATCGGCCTAAATGTCACAAAAATATCGCAATAAAAATCGGGAAAAATCGTAGTACTTTTACAGCGCTCCAACGGCAAAGATTATAAAAGTAGTTAAAGTACGATATTCATGGGAAATATTTCTTTGATTGTACCCAAAAACAATACACCTCTAAGTTCAGAGATTTCGAAGGTCCCCTCCAATTTTCATCAAGATCGGATATGCCGTTTGCCTGGTAGAGAGTTAACAGACAGAAAAAAAAAAAAAACACCCGAGCTAAATTTTTTGGGGGTCAGTGAAATTGAAGTCTTCGCTTTGCTCATCCAAAAAGGATAGTTGACTCTACAAAATAAAGTTATGTTATTATTTTGAAATATTATGAACCTAATGGTAATGGTGTAGGCCAACAAGGTAGATTACCTCGTTGGTTTAGGCCTACTGCATATTATTTAGTTTGTCAATCATCAATTTAAAAGAAGGCCATCCCCAAATTAAATTCCACTAGTAAACAGACACTGCATGTAAGCTCTACCTAGAGAGGCTGAGACTTGGGTTTTGGATTGGAATACTTTTGAAAGAATACTTATAAGACAAGAGACAAGACAAGACAAGAAGAGATAGAATTAGAAATACGAACATCAGAGAAATGCTTGGGGTGGAGAAGTTAGGTGACAGGATGGGAAGGACACGGTCAAAATGGTTTGAGCATATGAAACTGAATGACAGAAGAGAGGATGCCTAGGAGAATGTATGAGAAAAGGATTGAAGGAAGAAGAAGACGGGGGAGACCAAGGAAGAGATGGAAGGAGACCATAGCAAGAGACCTACATATTAGAAAGAGCTGGGAGGATGTAGCAGAGACTCGATTGTGGGAGGATAGAAATAAGTAGAAGAATTTGGTTGAGAAATCCAAGCTGATCCTGCCAGAAGTAGGAAGCAGCGATGGATAATGATGATGATGAGTATAAGGCCAAGGGTGTGCAAGAAACCTTTTGACCGTAAACCCATTCGATCAATCATTGTCGAAATGAATTATGATTCACTGTTCATCACAAACGCTCCCATCACCGTGACCGTATGGATTGCTGGTGTTAACGTAAGGTCAGATAGCAATCGAACATGGTGGCAGCAAGGTCAAGGACAAGAGATAATAATTAATTATTAATCAACTTAAATTTGAATGAACTGAATTATTGATGGTTAATTAACTCATTTGGTGGTATTCGAGGATAATCTTTAGTCAGCTCACTTTGGCACTTTGAGAATGCAATTTCCAGCTAATGGGGGGATTAGTTACTTCGGATAACCCTGCCTCTGATAGATCGGAGTTTGTGATCTGTAATCTAAGATCAAGTATTCGTAAGCGGGTGTTTTGGTCAAGATACTCTTTCCATAAGGCCCACTCTGAATAGGGAATGTTCCGTAACTTTTTTTTATCACTCCACTACATAAGAACCTTATTCTGAATAAATTATTAATGTTGTTATGTTGTTGTGTGTTGTTTTTTATTATTTAGTTAAGTTTTTCTTCCACAAAAGTAAGCTGAAAGTTGCACCAATAATAATGCCGGGAAAAACGAGCCACTTCATCACAATCAGCTATTATTATGAATCGACTAATAAGGTAATGCCAAACACTGATATTAACTGTGTAATCTAGAAGGCGGTAAGACATTAAACAGCTTTGCGCATTGGTCAACAATGCTCTAGACCATAATCTAGACATCACATGCTGTTTGGGCGGGAAATAAAAAACTTCAAACTTTGTGCCTCAATAAAGTTTACAATATTTACTTTAAATTGATTTAAATTGCAGTAATGTTGTTTTTAAGTAGTTTTCTAACTATTTCTTACACCCATGTCAATATTTGAACTTGGAGCACATTCCCTATTCAACGGATCAGCTTTGATTAAGCACCCAAGGGTCGGACATTGTTCCGCACATAAGTCTATGGAGGGAAGCCTCCTAACTGGTTGTGCTGCCAAGGATGATTATCTACCTGTCTTTAACAGTGAATGACATAATTTACTTATGTCCATACGTGCAGTTGTGTCCAGTAAACCCATAGATATTTGAGCGAGCGTAGCGAGCGTCTCCACTTGACTCTTATGGCTCGAATGTTCTGTTTTTTTTTTTTTTTTTTTTTTCTGTTACTGCTTCGATACAGGTAAAACCAAAACCCGGGTTTTCTCTGTTTGACCTAAAAATTTTGCACCCCATGTACAAACCACCTGGGGGCGGGTTGCTGTATATTTTTTGAAAAAAACGCCTATCATTGGTTAAAAAAAATAAAAATAAAAAAAAAAAAAATAAAAAATGTCCCGATCATTATAAAATTTTGGGGGCAGGGTCAATAAGTACAAACATTCTCTCCTATTTTCCAAATTTTCGGGTTTAAACCCGGGCCCAAGACCAAAAAGTTTATTGGTAATCATAATTCAAAAAATGATGTTAAAAAATGAAGGAGGCGGGGGGGGGGGTAAAATACAAAGATACACTTTAGAAGCATGACCAATTAGTACATTGAAAGGGTTTTGGAATGGGAAATATTGTACCTGTACAATGTCAATATCCAGTTTTTGGCCTCCACTGTGTGGTGGGCCTTTTTGGAAATTTTCGTACTGGGGCCCATTTTTGCACGTCCCGGTGCTCGCTCAAAAACGCGCCCAAAACTGAGTTTTTTCCCCTAGAAAACCCCTATAGTGGCTAGATTAGCATCTCCAATACCTCCGCCCCAGGCGCGAGCTAAAAGGGGGGGGGGGGGGGGAAAGCGTCGAAAAAGCCAATTCAGAATGGCGTTTTGGGCATTTTTTTTTAAAGTTTTTTTTAATGCAATAAATTATTTTTCGGGATTTTTTTGATAGGGTTTTTAGCTTGGGGAAAGGCATGGGAATAAACAGCCCAAAAAACAATAAAAGTTATTGCATAAGGGAGTTTAGTAAACCATTTGGTTTTAATGGCTAGTATGCTCACCTGTCAACCGGGGGGGCAATCTTTTTTGGGCTACAAATCGCCCTTTATTTTAACATGAAAAACAGGTATTTCAAATGGTTTTCAAATTGTCACGGAATGGACCGAGGACTGCTGTCTAGCCAAAATAAGTTTTTTTTAATATCTATGAGAAAACCCCAACATGGGTCTGGAAAAATTTGGGTTTTTTATTTTACCAAATCAGTTTTAAAAAATATTTGCCAGCAAAACATTTGACTACAAAGTCAAAAGACAGGGCCCAAAAAAGAAACAAAAAACCCTTTAAGGCTATTCGACCGCGTTATTTTCCAAATTTTCCCCCAAGTAAAAATATAACCCCTAGGGGAATTTGGCTTTTAAAACCTACCCCTTTTGAAAATCAAAAAATTTTTTTAAAATTTTTTTTCTGATCCGGTAAAAACGGCCAATATGCCACCTCAAAATAATTTCAAACTTCAATTTTCGCCAAGGCCCCCCTTTTCAACTTAGGGTTTGGTTTTTGTGACATTAATTTTCAACGGGTTTTCTATGGCTGACTGAAAAAAGAAGTTTTTTTTAACAATTGTTTTTTCCTGTGAATTTTTTTCTTTTTGGGGGGGTTAAAAAATTCGGTACAAAAATTACGGGGCCAAACAAAAAATTTTGGCGGGAAAGACAATTTTTAAAAAAACCCTTTTTTTCTCTCGGCCCCCCTATAAAAACCATTTGAAAATTAATGTCACAAAAACCAACACCTCGTTGAATAGTGTGCCTTGGCAAATTGAAGTTTGGAAATTACCTATTTTGGGAGGTGGCAATTTTTGGGCCCATGTACCAGATCAAAAAAATTTTTTGAAAAATATTCTTGTTTTCAAAAAGGGCCAAAATTTTTCAAAGCCATTTGCTAAAAATTTTGACTTGATAGCATATTTTGGAAAATAAAAAAATTTGGGGTCGAACCCCCTTAAAAAAATTTAAATTAAGAGTAGAAATTATTATTGTGCTTTGAGGAACTAAAACCAAACAATTTTTGAAATTGTTTTTTTCCACCAACTAACATCACAGATCCCCCAAAGCTTTGACAAATGTCAGGTTTGGGAAGTTCAATAAAATCACTATTTACACCAAGGGTACTATCTTTTAAGCTTTCAAAAAAAAAAATTAAATGGTTTTGAATTTGGTAAAATGCCCAAAAAACATTGACTATTTTTTTTTTTTTTGGGTGGCTAAACCCAACAATCACTTTTGATTTTTTCATAAAATCAAAAAAGAAAAAACCCCCCAAAAAGAAGTTAAAACCCATTTATAGGCCTACTGCCCCCCACCAAATGTTTTCCTAACTTAAACAGGTTAGCCCCTATCCTATCTGTGTTTAGTTTGGGGTTCTTCTCCAATGGTGGGTTTGACCAAAGGCCCGGCGGAGGCCAAAAGGGTTCGATTTTTTGAAAAATTTTTAATTTTAAAAATTGTTTAAAAATATTGTAAACCCCTCGTCTCAACGGGCTATTCTCACCCTTTAAGGAAACCGGGTTGATCCCCCTCTCCCCCTTTTCCCCCAACCACAAACATTTATCTGTGATAGAAAATAAGAGGGTTTAAGGTCAAAAACTTTAAACCCCTTAAACCTTTCCCCTTTGATGACGACTCCGAAGAAATAAACCAGACTCTCCCCGGGAGAAAAAAGTAATTGGAAGTAATTGGGAAAGTACCAAGAGAGTGATCTAAACCATGGCAGGCCGGGGATCGATCCCGGCGAGCCTATTTTATGATCTCTTCCCCCCCCTTTTGCCCTGCACGCCAGGGTCGGGGGAACAAGAAAACATTAGTGATTGGGGGTGGGATATCAAGTATATGGACTACGGGCTAAACTTGGGGTTTGGGCCTATATATGAACACTTTTCTGTCCTCCAGGGCATTCGTCACGTCTCACGAAAATTTTACCCCCCCAATTGACAACCATTTTTTGGTTTCCTAGCAATTTTGATAATTTAAAAAAAAAAAAAAAAAAAAAAAAAAAAAAAGGACAATTGGGCCCAATTGAGGCCCAAAAATTAAACAAATTTGTATTTAATCTAAAAAAATGGGCAAAAAGAAAACTTTCATCAAATTGAAAAACATTTAGGAGGAAAAAAAAGACTTTTTTGTACACAACCAAAAATTTTTTTAAAATTTTTTAAATTTGGGGGGCAAAATTTTAAATAGGTCTACAGGAAAAAAAAACGCTAATTTTTACGGGGCCCCCATTAAATTTTCCTACCTCTACTTGAATTTAGGGGTGTATATTGGTGCCTTTTTTTTTACTGGGAGTTTTTTTTGTAGTATAAGGTAAACAATTTTTAGTAGTAAAAAGAAATAAATAAATTTTAAAATACTGTATACAAGTCCTGTACCCCAAAAAAAAAACAACCCCCTCAAAATTTAAAGAAAACCCCCTTTTTAAAATTTTAAAAAATTTACAAGGTCGTTAATTTTTATTCTTCGACACCAATTTTTTTTTTTAATTTTTAAAAACTAAAAGTTTTTTTATTTCCCCCCCAAATTTTTGATACAATTAAAGGGTATGAAAAATGACAAAAAAAAAAATACTGGCTCACTAAAAAAGGTTTAAGTTTTAAATATAAAGTAAATGAATGGTTTTTATGTTAGCCGAAAATGAGTGGGCCCGGGTGAAAATATAACAATTTGGGTTGTGTTGCAAGGGAGGACATCTGGGTGATGGGGCCCGCCAAATTTGTCTGAAATTTTTTAAAAATAAAAGGAGCCCGGGTGTTTTCTTTAAGTAAGTGTCTAGGGGGTTTTCCCAAATGGGGTGTCCTTTTTTCCACTTCAAAAATAAAAAAACTTTTTTCCCAAAAAACTTTGACCTTAAACCTTTCCCTCAAGGTTTAAAACATTCAGATTAAGGGGAGGGAGTGCTTAGGTTTTTCTTTTTTTAAATAAGACTTTTATTTTTGGGGGAATGGGGTTTCGTAACACAATGGTAATATTTGGGCAATGACTGGTGATAAATGAAATAAGCTTTCCTAAGAACATGAAAAAAATAAACAAATTTGTGGACTGTTGCACCGGTGTTCTTTGATAATATGAATAATATAAAATGATTCTTTGTTGGTTTTTTTAGACTTTTCCCCTATTTAAACTCAGATGTTTGGTTTCTTTGGGGTTTTTATTATGGAAGGCCAAAAACAATATCATATTATGTGGGGTTCAAAGTTTCCCTTTCCCCCCCCCCGTTTTCCCGTAGTAGGGCCCCACATGTTTTATCTAAGACTGGAAATAAATTAAAAGGCCTACCTAAATAAAATTAAATTAAATAATACTAGCTCTAAAAAAAGAATGCAGAGCTTTTGCCACAAGTGGTAGTGGTGAGGGGAGTATGAATGCGCGGTAAAAAGAAAAGCCGCCTTTGGGGATGAAAGAGACATATTTTTTTACCCAAAACAAGCACAAATTACCTTGCAGTCCTTTATCTATAAACCCGCTGAGCCCCGGGGGAACAGAGTTGACAAAATTGTTTTTTTGGAAAAAAAATTTGGGGCTATTTTCCCTTCTTTCGTTGGGAAACCCCTATAGGGAACCTCTCCCCTTTCCGGGGACCAAAGAGTGGGGAGTGGCCCTCCAAGAAAATGAGGCGAACCCCCCCCATCATCAACCCCGGTTTAAGTTCCCCCCTATTACCCATTCCTTTTTTTACCGGTCCCGGGGTTTCCCCTTTACGCGGAGTCGGCAACCCCTGGGGGCTTGCGTCCCTCCCTTGAGCGTGGAAATTTGAGAGGTCCCTCCACCTCCCCCCCGGGGGATTTTTTCCCTCTTCCGAGTCAACCCCGGGGCTGGAAACAGTTGGCGATCGCATATGCACATATGGAAAAACACAAAACCGGGTTTTTTTAAAATGATAGTCTGGTTATCACTTGATTTGTTTGTATAGTTATTGCGGTTATTTTTTTAAAAAAATTTTTTATTTAATTTTTTTGTTTAAAAAACTGTATTTTACTGAAAAGTTTTTTTTCAAAATTTTTATTTCCCTTTTAATGTTTTTTTTAATAAAGAAATTTTAAAAATTTATTATCCTAAATACCTGGGGCAATGTAAAATGGCAGCAAACTGTATTTGAGAGAAGGGAAAAAAATAAATAAATAGTGGGTTTTTTTAAAAAAACGTGTTTTATAATATTTAAAAGGGCCCATATTTTTTAATTTAAAAATATCAGTTAGGTAGGTTTGGTACTTTAAAAAATTTGACCAAATTTTAAAATAGGGAAAAAAGCTTAAGTCCCCGCCGCGGGTTATGGATGAGCTTTTTTTTAAATTTTTAGTTTGCGTGGGATATCTTTTAAATTTTTTCAATGCTTTGTTTTTTTGCCACGCATTGTAGGGGATTGGTTTTTCAGGGTTTTTATTGTTTTCTTGTTAATTTGTTATTATTTAACGTAAAAATCTTACATTATAGGCCTAAGCTTATTTCTATAGATTCTGGCTAACTTTTCAACTTTTTCTTTCAAAAGGTACTACATCACCATAACCTTAATGTCCATGTATAATATGAACGTTGTAGCCCCACCCGTTTGGTCAGAATTGGCCCAAATGGTACGAAAATATCGAACAAAGAGTCAAAAAACTTATATAAAAAGCTTTATTTCTATAGATTCTGGCTAACTTTTTCAACTTTTTCTTTCAGAAAGCAATACATCACCATTACCTTAATGTCCATGTGAAATATGAACGTTGTAGCCCCAACCGTTTGGTCAGAATCGGCCCAAATGTCACGAAATATCGCACTAAAAATCGAAACAATCGTCAAAATACGATATTCATGAGAAATATTTCTTCGATTGAACCCAAAAACGTAGCAAGTCTTTAGTTCAGAGATTTCGAAAGGTCCCCTCAAATTTTCATCAAGATCGCATATGCGGTTTGCCCGGTAGAGAGCGAACAGACAGAAAAAAACGAGCTAAATTTTTTGGGGGGTCGGTAAAATTGAAGTCTTCGCTTCGCTCATCCAAAAAGTACTTCAGAAAATTTATTTTTGGATTTTTTAGATGACTTTGCTAAGATACTAAAACACTTGAATTGTACCTAGCTCTTCAAAATGAAGAAAAATGCACTTTTACATAAGCTTATGAATGAACTTGTTTTTATTAATTGTGTTGATTTTATTAGTAAACACCATGCTTGGATGTAAATTTAAGATCCAAATTAAAAACATAAATGACGGCCCTGCCCAGTATCCACTATTTAAATTTAATATTATCTGGCAACAATTTGTAATATTTTGTTACTACTGCTACTACAAAATCCTCTAAATATTCTAGCTTACTACTAACCTACTTACCCGTCACCTTGCTATATTACAGTGCTTAACAACAACTAAAGTAAATCGAAACTAACAAACTGAATAGAAGTAGGAGCATAACCTAGGGTATACTTGATGTAGAAATGAAATTAATGTTTATATATTTGAACTTATTTATTACGGTAGGTTCTACTTTTTGTTTATGTAATAATTAATTTAAAGTTTACTGCATGCCAGGTTGCTATTTACTTTAGTAGTTGAGTGTAGTTACCAGTGTATTAAGTAAAGTGAGTGTAGTCAATGCTAAGCTACATGCAATACTTCAGCTAATTTTGTTGAAAAGAATGCCTGGTGCAACTTATTTTCTGCTTGAAATAATCTACAGTACTCTAGGCCTACAGACAGAGACATGCTCTAGTGAAGCCCTTCAGACCTCGTTTACATTACTGGTACTAGCGTTCGACGCGAGTTATAATGCCGGTTGAGCTTTCAATGCTATTTTCAACCTGCATTCTAACTCACGTTCCCACCCACGTTCCAACTCGCGTAGAATGCTAGTAATATAACAGGGTACATTGATTGATCGATTGGATATTGCTTAACGTCTCATATTAATGCACTTTGGCTATTCGAGAAGATGAGTGGTGATAGATGAGGATGAAGTATGAACAGAAGGGAAGAGCGGAAACTCGGTACCAGCACGTAGCCTACTCCTTTCGAAAAGTAGCAAGAGGACCAACGGCTTTACGTCTCATCCAAAAGGACAGGGTACATCGGACGCTAAGAGGAAGAACTCGAGTTAACATTTTGATGGGTTGTAAGTGGAATTGAGACACACTGTAGATATGTCTCTTGTCTGTAAGCACAATTACTAGGTTATGTAAAGCAATCATTTGAATTACAATAATAACTTAAGTGACAGTGCTGTATTCTAGTCTACATACAAACTACCCATCAACGTGCACTACTTCCCAACTACTGTAGCTATATAATTACTACTATCACCATGTTAGCAATTCTACAAACATTACTGCTAGTACTTACTTTACAGTAGAATACCCCATTCCACAAATTACCAAGTTAGTGTAATCTACATAGTAGGACTTCTAAGTAAGAACTTTACTCTTCAGGCACAATTAAGAGGTAAACTAATTGGTGTACAATTTGAGTCACAATTAGCTGAAAATACAATGTTTTTTTTTAAATAAAAAATAAAAAATATAAAAATTATAATGGAAACACAAACACATAATATTTACCAAAACTATCAGCATTACCTGGGAAATTTAACCACATCAAACCTTGAACAGAGGTTGTCGGTTAGTGTGCTGCACTATTCATTGTTCCACTGATCATTGCCAACACTGTTAACTAGTGTTAAAAAATCTTAATTTAAACCATAAAAAACATTTATGAGATAAATCATTCACATAATGTTTTCGCTTGCGATACTTAACAATGCGTTGATACCCCATGACGTAAGTTACAAATTAACACGTTTATCACCTTCAAAATAAAATCTAGAAAATGTGTCAGTCCGTTAACTACTGCTCAGCCATATTTACACTAATATCACAGTAGGGCTGTTGATTGTCAGCTATCTGCTCAGAGAATGTAGAACTAAAGGAATGTATGCTTAGGCCTATAGGTAGAGACCCTGAAATTTCGTGAATGACTTTCTTCACTAAATGATGCTAAATATGTCTGTTTTATTATTAAATAGCAAAATAAGGCAATAATCATGTTTTTCTGCTAAATTAGAGCAAAATTGGGAACTTTTCTAAATGATTCTGTAGGTTTTGGCTTCAAAATATGCAATTTATTTGACAATTGAAATCAACATTTCTATTTTAACTTAAAGTTGGCACCATGCCAGTTGAAATTATTATTATCAAACACACCTAGCTAATTCCAATGAAGTTAACCTTATGGCCTAAATATTTGTTTATGCGTAATTAATATGTGTTCATTTCCCTGATAGTAGGGGGGCAACAGGTATCCCGTGCATCTTTCGTGGAAGAGTTTTGCGGTAAGTTGTATTCTATTAGGTAGTAGGATACAAGTTTTTTGCACTTTCCTTGCAGGCCATGCTATGCTGCAGAGGGCGTCGGGGGCGTCGCGACGCCCTTACACGTTTTTTAAGAGG
Organism: Sweltsa coloradensis; assembly: GCA_024449915.1. NCBI lineage: Eukaryota > Metazoa > Arthropoda > Insecta > Plecoptera > Chloroperlidae > Sweltsa > Sweltsa coloradensis. The sequence goes on along the minus strand of JAMZAV010009081.1, from coordinate 3,857 downwards.
GATGATTTTTTTATCTCGTGTGCCTTTTCGTGATAGAGTGTTGCGGTAAACTATATTTTATTAAGTAAGAGCAAACAAATTTTTTTGCACCTATTTTGCAGGTCCTGGTATGCTTGAAAGGGCGTCGGGAGCGTCGCGACGCCCTATAACGTTTTTTAAGAGGAATTATTTTTTATCTCATGTGCCTTTCGTGATAGAGTATTGCGGTGAACTGTATTCTATTAAGTAATGACATACAAGGTTTTTTCACCAACCTTGCAGGTCCTGGCACGCTTCAGAGGGCGTCGGGGGCGTCGCGACGCCCTAAAACGGTTTTCTGAAAAGAGGAATGAATTTTTATCTCGTGTACCTTTCGTGCTAGAGTGTTGCGGTGAATTGTATTCTATTAAGAAATAGCATACAAGTTTTTAGCACCTACCTTGCAGGTCTTGGCACGCTTCAGAGGGCGTCGGGGGCGTCACGACGCCCTATAACGCTTTTTTAAAGAGGGATTATTTTTTATCGCATGTGCCTTTTGTGATACAGTATTGCGGTGAATTGTATTCTATTAAGTAATAGCATACAAGTTTTTAGAACCTACCTTGCAGGTCCTGGTAGGCTTCAGAGGGCGTCGGGGGCGTCGCGACGCCCTTTTACGTTGATAAAGATGCTTGATTTTTTATCACGTGTGCCTTTCGTGATAGAGTATTGTGGTAGACTGTATTCATTTAAGTAATATCATTCAAGTCTTTTGAACCTACCTTGCAGGTCCTGGTACGATTTAGAGGGCGTCGGGGGCGTCGCGACGCCCTATAACGTTTTTTAGAGTGATGTTTTTTTATCTCGTTGTACCTTTTGTGATAGAGTGTTGCGGTAAACTGTATTCAATTAAGTTATATCATTCAAGTTTTTTGAATCTACTTTGCAGGTCCTGGTACGCTTCAGAGGGCGTCGGGGGCCGCGCGCCATTTAACGATGAAAAGATGCTGATTTTTTATCACGTGTCCTTCGTGATAGATATTCCGGAAAACTGTATTCAATAATAATATCATTCAAGTTTTTTGCATCTATTTGCGGGTCCTGTACCTTCAGAGGGCGTCGGGGGCGTCGCGTCGCCCTTTTAAGTTTTTAAGAGTGATTTTTAAGAGTCCTGCAGCAAACTAAGACCAGCAAGGAAGGTATAAAAAACACTTAAACTATTACTTAATAGAATACAGATTACGCAATACTCTATCAAAAAGGTACACGAGATAAAAAACAAGCATCTTTATCAACGTTTAGGGCGTCGTGACGCCCCCGACGCCCTCTGAAGCGTCCAAAGACCTGCAAGGTAGGTTCTAAAAACTTGTATGCTATTACTTAATAGATTACTATTCACCGCAACATTCTAGCACGAAAGGTAAACGAGATAAAAATTCATTACTCTTTTCAAAAACCTTTTAGGGCGTCGCGACGCCCCGACGCCCTTTCAAGCATACCAGGGACCTGCAAGGTAGGTTCTAAAAAACTTGTATGCTATTACTTAATAGAAATATAGTTTACCGAAATACTCTATCATGAAAGGCACACGAGATAAAAAAATAATCTTTATTATAAAAAACCATTATGGGGCGTCGCGACGCCCCCGACGCCCTCTGAAGCGTACCAGGACCTGCAAGTAGGTTCAAAAAATTTGATTGCTATTACTTAAATAGAATATAGTTTACCGCAATACTCTATCACGAAAGGTACACGGAAAAAAAAACATCACTCTAAAAAACGTATAGGGGCGTTGCGACGCCCCCCCGCGCCCTTTGAATCGTACCAGGACCGCAAGGTAGGTTCAAAAGACTTGAATGTATTACTTAAATGAATACAGTTTACCGCAATACTCTATCACGAAGGCACAGTGTAAAAAATCAAGCATCTTTATCAACGTTAAAGGGCGTGCGACGCCCCCGACCCCTCTGAAGCCTCCCAGGACCTGCAAGGTAGGTTCTAAAAAATTTGTATGCTATTACTTAATAGAATACAATTCACCGCAATACTGTATCACAAAAGGCACATGCGATAAAAATAACCCTTCTTTAAAAAAGCGTGTTAGGGCGTCGTGACGCCCCTGACGCCCTCTGAAGCATGCCAAGCCCTGCAAGGTAGGTGCTAAAAACTTGTATGCTATTTCTTAATAGAATACAATTCACCGCAACACTCTAGCACGAAAGGTACACGAGATAAAAATTCATTCCTCTTTTCAAAAAACCGTTTTAGGGCGTCGCGACGCCCCCGAACGCCCTCTAAAAGCGTGCCAGGACCTGCAAGGTTGGTGAAAAAACCTTGTATGTCATTACTTAATAGAATACAGTTTACCGCAATACTCTATCGCGAAAGGCCATGAATAAAAAATAATTCCTCTTAAAAAACTTTTATAGGGCGTTGCGACGCTCCCTACGCCCTTTCAAGCATACCAGGACCTGCAAAATAGATGCAAAAAAATTTGTTTGCTCTTACTTACAAAATATAGTTTACCGCAACACTCTATCACGAAAGGCACACGAGATAAAAAAAAATCCCTATTAAAAAAAAGTGTTTAAGGGCGTCGCGACGCCCCCCGACGCCCTCTGCAGCATAGCATGGCCTGCAAGGAAAGTGCAAAAAACTTGTATTCTACTACCTAATAGAATACAACTTACCGCAAAACTCTTCCACGAAAGATGCACGGGAAAAAAAATCATACCTCTTGCTCCTCTACTATGAAGGATAGTGATTGCCGTGCTATTTTTATGACAAAATGATGCCTTTATCTTGAGTTTATATACTGAAATTGAAGATTTTTTATAATGAAATGAACTTTGTATTTCCTATTTCTCAGGGTCCCTATCTAAAGGTAGTGTATACAAAATTGTGCTGCGTAACGTAATTTAAAAACACTGTAATTAATACCTGTAACGACCATTACCAAAATTCAATTCTAAGTCAATTAGGCCTACTGTTTTACCAAATACTAATACAAGTTTTCATTTTAATTGCACTAGGCTACAGGTACACTGTAAAAGAAATATCAAGTAAAATATAGTTCAGATTAAATTTTGTGGTGCCAGTACCTTAGCAATTCACTTTCCACTCTAAAATTATGTGTGGACATTAAATGGACATAGAGACCAGCACTGGATAAGTTTTCTCATTGAATCTTCAAATTGTTCAGAATACAGATACAACATATCTGTGCAGACATGAATGTAGATTGTTTAGATACTGGTTAAGCCTATCGGTTGTTACGTTTGCGTCACACACACACTTATTCGGGGCATTTCGACTTCTATTTTGACTTATTCTTTATTTAATAATTTTAAAAGTAATTTGTTTGTCTATAACAACGTGTATGTGTACAACAATGGCCACCAACAAAAAGACATGACTTATCAACATGAACATAAGAAGGAATAATGTAGGGAGAGCGATGTAGGGGGAGGACAGAAGGGAAATGAAAAAAAATTTTGGGTTTCCTTTAAAACCCAACCTGACCTTGCCAGAAGCAGGAAATGGCAACGCAATGGATAATGATGATGATAATGTGGGGCCTATTGTTGTGTAGATGTATATTTTGTGTAATATATTGTGGTGTCGGTAAGGTCTACAAATGTTCAATTTGCTGATCTGCTCTGATTCGTTTCATTCTTGAAAATGAATTAATAGCTGCACCATCCTCTTGGATCGACTAAAGGCACTACATGTTTAGCCCTACAACTAGGCACCAAAGTTGTTAGACGAGTGAGTGAGCCATGTGTTGAGTACTCGGTAACATTCCCTTTCCTCCCCCTACCTAAGGCTGGATCCAGCATGGGTCTCTCCTCCCTAGCTTATCTATATCATAGGCTAGAGTGGGACATTATGCCTTACAG
>JAMZAV010009080.1:0-13727 GCA_024449915.1 Sweltsa coloradensis | reverse complement strand
CAAGCTAACTCGGTGGTGGGAATCTTAAGGTAACACAGTTAACTGATCCAGATTCTAGCCATTAAGTGCGTTAGGTATGTATTTAAAAGTATATTATATATAAGAAAATATTGATCACAAGCTAAATTTGGTTGGTTAGGGATTATTAAGGGGAGCGCAGTTAACTAGAATCAGATTCCTAGCCATTTATGGATGGTTCAGGTATAGTAGTTTAAAAAACCGTATATTATTATATTAAGGAGTAATATCGATCACAAGCTAAGTTGGTTGGTGAGGAATCTTAAGGTAACACAGTAACAAGAATCTAGATTCCTAGCCCTTTCATTATTGGGTTCAGGTAAAGTAGTTCACACAAAAAACTTCTAATATTATATTAAGGAGTAAATATCGATCACAAGCTTACTCGGTTTTTGGTTAGGGAGATTAAGGTCAAGCCGCAGTGAACTAGAATCCAGATTCTAGCCATTTTTGATGGATGGGTTCAGGTTATAGTAGTTTAAAACTAATTATTATATTAAGAGTAATACGATCAACAAGCTCAACCGGTTGGTTAGGGCATTATAAGGGGAGCGCAAGTTAACTAGAATCAGATTCCTAGTCCATTTCTGATGGATGAGTTCAGGTATAGTAGTTGAAAAAACTTTTTATTATTTATTAAGAAGTAATATGATTCACAAGCTAACTAGGCTGGTTAGTGATTATTAAAGGGAAGCGCAGTTTACTAGAATCCAGATTCCTAGCCATTTAATGGAGCGTCAGGTATAGAAGTTTAAAAAACTTTATATTATTATATTAAGAGTAATATCGCATCAAAAGCTATCTCCGGTTGGTGAGGGAAAATTTCTTTCAAGGGTAAAAACAGTTAACTAGAATCCAGATTTCTAGCCATGTTAAGGATTGCGTTCAGGTATAGAGTTAAAAAACTTATTTATTATATTAAGAAATATAGATCACAAGCTAACTCGGTTGGTTAGGGGTTATTAATTAAGGGTAACACAGTTAACTAGCAATCTAGATTCCTTGCATTTTAAGGATGCGTTCAGGCAAGTAGTTTTAAAAAACTTTATAATATATATTAAGGAGTAATATCGATCACAAGCTTACTCGGTTGGTTAGGGATTATAAGGGGGAGCGCAGTAACTAGAACTCCAGCTTGCCTAGCATTTTGATGGAGGGTTCGGTATAGTAGTTTAAAAAAACTTATTTCAGTATATTAAGAGTATTATCGATCACAAGCTAACTCGGTTGCGTTTTAGGGATTATTTAGAGGGGAGCGCAGTTAAACAGATCCAGATTCCTAGCCATTTTGATGGATGCGTTCTGGTAATAGCGTTTTAAAAAACTTTATAGTATTATATTAAGGTAATATCGATCACAAGCTTACTGGTTGGTTAGCGGATTATTAGGGGAAGCGCAGTTAACTAGAATCCAGACTCCTAAGCCATTTTGAGGGATGCGTTCAGTATAGTAGTTAAAAAAAGATTTATATTATTATTATACGAGTAATAGCGATCACAAGCTAACTCGGGGTTGGTGAGGAATTCTGTTAAGGTAACACAAGTTAACAAAATCCAGATTCCTAGCCATTTGATGGAGGGTTCAGGATATAGTAGTTTTAAAAAACCTCATATTATTATATAAGAGTAATATCGATCAAAGCTAACTCGGTTGGTAGTAAGGAATTCTAAACGGGGAACACAGCTTAACTAGGAATCTAGATTCCTAGCCATTTTCAGGATGGGTTCAGGTATAGTAGTTTAAAACAAACTTTATATTATTATATTTAAGGAGTAATATCGATCACAAGCATAACTCGGTTGGTTAGGGATTATTAAGGGGAGACGCAGTAAACTAGAATCCAGGATTCCTAGCCATTTTGATGGATGCGTTTCAGGTAAGGTTTTGAAAAAACTAACTTTATTATTATTATATTAAGAGTAATATTGATCACAAGCTAACTCAGTTGGTGAGGAATTCTTAAGGGTAACACAGTTAACTAGAATCTAGTCGATTACTAGCCAATTTTAAGGGATGCGTTCAGGTTAGTAGTTTAAAAAATTATATAATTATATTAAGAGTTATATCGATCACAAGACTAACTCGGTTGGTGAGGAATTCTTAAGTGTAACACAGTTAACTGAGAATCTAAGATTCCTAGCCATTTTGATGGATGCGTTCAGGTATAGTAGTTTTAAAAAACTTTATATTATTATAGTAAGAGTAATATCGATCCAAAGCTAAAAAACTCGGTTGGTAGTATGATGGATTTAGGTTAGATCATAGAAAGTTTACATTTATATGGTATAGATATAAAACTTTTATGGAATTAGGGTAAACGTTAACTATACCTTGTAGAATTTAAGGATCCAGTTATAGTAGAATTTAGATTTTAAAGTTAATAATTATAAAACTTTTAATGATTTTAAGGATATAGTTAACGAATCAGATTCCAATGTTATGGTGGTTGGAATGTTAAAAATTTATATATTTAAAGTAAATCTGATTCTAAGCCATTTATGGTGGGAATAGTTAAGAAACTTATAACTAATCAATTCAGCCATTTATCGATCGACAAGCATGTGTATGATTAGATTATAGGGTACAGTAACTAGAATCAGATTCTAGCCATTTTATGGATGCGTTCGGTATAGATTTTAAAATTTTATATTATATTAAGAATAATCGATCAAGTAACTTGTTGGAGGGATTTAAGGGTAACATGTTAAACTAAATCAGATTCTAGGCTTAAGTTGTTCAGAGCTATAGTTTAAAAACTTTATTTAGTATTAAGTAATTGATACAAGTAATTTTGTAGGGATTATAGGGAACAGAGTATAAAATCAGATCCTAGCCATTTTGAGGATGCGTTCAGGATATAGTTTAAAAACTTTAATTTATTATTAAGGAGTAATATGATAATAAGTAATTGGTAGGAATTCTTAAGGGAACAGTTAGTAAATCTTTAGTCATAGTTTTAATTTAGTAAGTTAGATAAGTTTAAAAAATTATATATTATATTAAGGTAATTGATCACAAGCTAACTTAAGGTTGGGAAATTGGAAACGTAGCAAATCCAGATTCCTAGCCATTTTATGGATGCGTTCAGAGTTTATAGATTTAATAAACTTTATATTATTAATATTAAGAGATTATATAATAGTGTAGGAGTTAATGGAACGTTGAGAATTCTTAATGGTACAGTTAGATGGATAAGATTTTAATTTAATGGATGATTATATAAGAGTTTAAAAAACTTAATAATAGTAGTAGATATAAGGACACAGTTAAGCAGTGATTCCTAGCCATTTTAGGTAGCTTAGATAGATTAAAAAACTTTAAAATTATTATAAGATTATCGATCACAAGCTAAACGGTTGGTGAGGAATTTAAGGTAACTCATTACTAAATCAAGATTCCTAGCCAATTTCATGGATGGGTTCAGGTATAGTAGTTTAAAAAAAAAAACTTTATATTATTACTATTAAGGAGTTTATTATGTAGTTCTTTTGATCACAAGCTAACCTCGGTTGGTTGAGGGATTATTAAGGGTTAGCGCACGTTAACTAGAACCAGATTCCTAGCCATTTTTAAGGATGCGTTCAGGTATAGTAGTTTAAAAACTTTATATTATATATCTAAGAGTAACTATCGATCACAAGCTAACCGGTTTTGGTGAGGAGAATACTTACGGGTAATAATCACAGTTAACTAGAATCCAGGATTCCTAGCCATTTTGATGGATGCGTTCAGGTATAATAGTAGTTCTTCAAACAACTTTTTTATAGCCATTCTCATTGAGAGTTAATATCGCTCACAAGCTAACCGGTTGGTGGAGGAATTCTTAAGGGGCAACACAAGTTAACTAGAATCTAGATTCCTAGCATTTTCATGGATGGGTTTTTCAGGCTATAGTAGTTTTAAAAAAACTTTATATATTATATTTAGCGTAATATCGAATTCACAAGCATAACTTCAGTTGGTGAGGAATTTCTTAGGGTAACCAGCTAAACTAGAATCCAGATGTCTAGCCATTTAATAGATGCGTCAGGTCATAGTAGTTTAAAAAAACTTTAAATTATTATTATATTAAGAGTAATATCGAACACAAGCTAACTCGGTTGGTGAGGGAATTCTTAAGGGCTTCACACAGGTTAAAACTAAATCTAGATTCCTAAGCCATTTTCATGGATGGGTTCAGGTATAAGTCAGTTAAAAAACTTTATATTATTATATTCAAGAGTATATCGATCACAAGCTAACTCGGTGGGTTAGGGATTATTAAGGGGGAGCGCAGTTAAATAAGAATCCAGATTTTCTAGCCATTTGATGGTATGGTGCTTTAAGGTATAAGTAGTTTAAAAAACTTTATATTTATTATGTTTAAGAGTAATATACGATCACAAAGGCTAACTCGGATTGTGTGAGGAATTCTTTAAGGGTAACACAGTTAACAAGAATCCAGATTCCTCGCCATTTTAATGGATGCGTTCAGGTATAGTAGTTTTAAAAAAACTTATATATTATAGAAGAGTAATATCGATCACAAGCTTTACTCGGGTGGTGAGGAATTCTTAAGGGTAACACAGTTAATAGAAAAACTAGGATTCCCTAGCCATTGGTCTCATGGAATGGGTCAGGGATAGTTAGTTTAAAAAACTTATTCTTATCTTTTTATGTATTTTTTCATAGAGTTTAATATTTTTATTCAACAAGGCTAACTCAGTTGGTTAGGGATTATTAGGGGGAGCGCCAGTTAACTAGAATCAAGAGCTCCTAGCATTTTGATGGTATGCGGTTTAAGGTTTATAGTAGTTTAAAAAACTTCATATTATTATATTAAGAGTAATTTATCGATCAACAAGCTAATCGCGTTGTGGAGGAATACTTAAGGTGTAACACAGTTAACTAGAATCCAAGATTCCTAGACCATTTTGATGGATTCGTCAGGGAAAGTAGTTTAAAAAACTTTTATAGCATTATATTTGAGGTCATATCGATCACAAGCTTAACTCGGTTGCCCCCCCGTGGGAATCTTAAGGACCCAACCCGTCAAACAGTTAACTAGAATCTAGATTTTCTAGACAATTTCATCATGGATTGGGTTCAGGTATAGTAGTTAAAAAAAAAACTTTATATATTATATTTAGAGTAATACCGATCAGCAAGCTAACTCAGTGGTGAGGAATTCTTTAGGGTTAACACAGAGTTAAACTAGAATCCAGATTTTCTAGCCATTTTAATAGATGCGTTCAGGTAATAGTAGTTTTTAAAAAACTTTATATATATATTTAAGGTAATATCGATAACAAGCGAACTCCCGGTTCGGTGAGGAATTCGTTAAGGGTTAACACAGTTAACTAAAAATCTAGGATTACTTAGTTATTTTTTCTTTAGTTTCATTGTTATGGATGGGTTCAGGTATAGTAGTTTAAAAACTTTATATTATTATATTAAGAGTAATAATGCCCGCATCACAAGCTAACTTCGGGTGCGCGTGTTAGGGATTATTAAAGGGAGCGCAGTTAACTAATCCAGATTTCTAGCCATTTTGATTGGATGCTTTCAGGTAAAGTAGTTTTAAAAAACTTATATGTATTATTTTAGAGTTAATATCGATCCACAAGCTTACTCGGTTGGTGAGGAATTCTTAAGGGTAACACAGTTAACTAGAAATTAGGATTTCCTAGCCATTTTCATGGATGGGTTAAGGTTATTTATAGTAGTTCTTGAAAAAACTTTATATTATGTATTAAGAGTAATATTGATTTCACAAGCTAACCGGTTGGTTGGTTAGGGATTATGTTTTAGTTAGGGGGAGGGAGCGCACCGTTAACTAGAATCAAGATTTCCTAGCCATTTTGATGGATGCGTTCAGGTATAGTAGTTTAAAAAACTTCACATTTGTTTTTATATTAAGAGTATACGATCACAAGGGCTAACTCGGTTGCCGGGGGTTAAGGAATTCTTAAGGGTAACACCGTTGTGAACTAGAATCTAGATTCCTAGCATTTCATGGATGCGTTCAGGTTTATATTAGTTTAAAAAACTTTATATTTATTATATGAAGAGGAGTAATATCTGATCACAACGCTAACTCGGTTGGGAGGATACCTTGCAGGGTAACACAGTCAACTAGATCTAGATTTCTAGTCATTTTCATGGATTGGGTTTGTGTGTTTTCAGGGATAGTAGTTTTAAAAAAAAACTTTATTATATATTACGAGTTAAATCGATACAAGCCTTAACTCGGTTTGGTGGAGGAATCATTAAGGGTAACCCACAGTTAACCAGGGAATCAGATTACTATGCATTTTGATTGGATGCATTGCGTTCAGGTATAGTAGTTTAAAAACTATATTATTATATTAAAGAGTTAATATTGATCACAAGCTAACTCGGTTGGTTTTCAGGTGATTAGTAAGGGGGAGCGCCCCAGGTTAACTATGAATCCAGAATTCCTAGCCATTTTGCTGGATTTGCGTCAGGTTATAGTAGTTTAAAAAACTTCATATTAATATTAAGAGTAAATATCTCCGATCACAAGCTAACTCGGTTGGTCAAGGAATTCTTAAGAGTAACACAGTTAAACTTTAGAATCAGATTCAATCAAGGGGTTCATTCTTCATTGGAGCGTTAGGTGTATAGTAGTTTAAAACTTTATAGATTATATTAAGAGTAATATTGATCACAAGCTTAACTCGTGTTGGTTAGGGATTATTAAGGGGGAGCGCAGTTAACCAGGGAATCCAGATTCCTAGCCATTTTTTGATGGAGCGCTTTCAGGTATAGTAGTGTAAAAAACTTTTATCATTCACTATTAAGAGTAATATCTCGATCACGAGGGCTCAACTCGGTTGGGAAGAATTCTTACAAGGGTAACACAGTTAACTAGAATCTTTTCAGATTCCTAGCCTTTTAATGGATGCGTTCATGGATAGTAGTTTAAAAAAAATTTATATTATTATATATAGTGTAATATCGATCACAAACTAAATCAGGTAGTGAGGAGGAATTCTTAAGGAGTTAACACACGTTAGTTAACGAAGAATCTAGATTCCTAGCCATTTTTCATGGATCCCCCCCCCCCCGCCACCGCCCCCATCTCAGGTATAGTAGTTTTTATAAAAAAAACTTTATAGCATTTATCTTGAGAGTAATATCGATCACAAGCTAACTCGGTGGTGAGGAATTCTAAGGGGTCACACTAGTTAACTAGAATCTAGATTCCTAGACATTTTTCATGGATGGGTTCAGGTATAGTAGTTTTTTAAAAAAAAACTTTAATTATTATATTTAGAGTGAATATCGATCAAAAAGCTAAACTCCCAGTTGGTGAGGAATTCTTAAGGGTAACACAGTTCAAATAGATCCAGATGTCTAGCCATTTTAAATAGATATGGCGTTCACAGGTATTAGTAGTTTAAAACACCACTTTTAATTATTATATTAAGAGTAATATCTGATCACAGCTAACTACGGTTGGCAGGAATTCTTAAGGGTAACACAGATTCAACTAAAATCTAGATTCCTAGCCAGTTTCATGGATGGGTTCAGGTATAGTAGTTTAAAAAACTTTATATTATTATATTAAGAGTAATATCGATCACAGTAACTCGTGGTTAGGATTATTTAAAGGGAGCGCAGTTAACTAGAAGAATCCAGATTTCTAGCCATTTTGATGGATGCTTTCAGGTAAAGTCAGTTTTAAAAAAACTTTAATATTATTATTTTAAGAGTTAATATCGAATCACAAGCTAAACTCGGTGTGGTTGAGGGAATTACTTAAGGGTAACACAGTTAACTAAAATTTAGATTCCTAGCCATTTTAATGGATATGCGTTCAGGTATAGTAGTTTAAAAAATTTATATTATTATATTAAGAGTAATATATCGACACAGCTTACTCGGTTGGTGAGGGAATTCTGAAGGGTAACACAGGTAACTAGGGGAAACTAGATTCCTAGCCATTTTCATGGATGGCGTCAGGTATAGTCAGTTTTAAATAAAAAAATTTATATTATTATATAAGAGTAAATTGATCACAAAAGGGCTAATCGGGTGGTTAGGGATTATTAAAGGGGGGGACGAGCGCAGTTAACTAGAATCCAGATTCCTAACCATTTTGAATGGGGATGGCGTTCAGGTATTATAGTAGTTTTAAAAAAATTTCATATTTTTTTATTATATTAAAGAGTAATATTCGATCACAAGCCTAACTCGGTTGGTAAGGAATTCTAAGGGTAAACACAGTTCAACTAGAATCTTAGATTCCTCGTATTTTCATGGATGCGTTCAGGTATAGTAGTTTTAAAAAAACTTTATATTATTATATAAGCCGAGTAATATCGATCACAAAAAAAAGCCTAACTCGGTTGTTGGGTGCCAGGGGATACTAAGGGTAACAACAGTCAACTCGAAATCTAGATTTCTAGTCATTTTCATGGATGGGCGTTAAGGTATACGTAGTTTTTAAATAGTAAAACTTTATATTATTATTATTACGAGTTATATCGATCACAAAGCTAACTCGGTGGTGAGGAATTCTTAAGGGTAACACAGTTAACCAGAAGAATCCGGATTCCTAGCCCATTTTGCTGGCTGCGTTCAGGTCTAGTAGTTTAAAACAACTTTATATTATTATATTAAGAGTAATCATCGATCACGAGCTAACCGGTTGGTGAAGACATTCTTAAGGGTAAACATACAGTTATCTAAATCCAGATTCACTAGCCATTTCAATGGATATATGCGTTCAGGTATAGTAGTTTAAAAAAAATTTATATTATTATCTATAGTGTAATATCGATCACAAACTAAATCAGGTACGTGGAGGAATTTACGGGTAACACAGGTAATAGAATTCTAGACTTACCCTTAGCATTTTTATGGATGCGGTCAGGTATAGTAGTTTAAAAACTTTATATTATGATATTAAGAGTAATATCGATCACACAAGCATACTCGGTTGGTTAGGGATATTAAGGGGAGCGCAGTTAAACAAGAATCCAGATTCCTAGGCCATATTGATGGGATGCGTTAAGGTATAGTAGTTTTAAAAAACTTTATATTATTATTATTAAGCTTTATATCGATCACAAGCTTAACTCGGTGATTGAGGAATTACTTAAGGGTAACACAGTTAACTAGAATCCAGATTCCTAGCCATTTTTTTAAATGATTCTTGCGTTCAGGTTATAGTAGTTTAAAAAACTTTTATATTATATATTTAAGAGTAATAATCGATCACAAGCTAACTCGGTAGTTAGGATTATTAAGGGTCAAGCGCAGGGTTAATAGAATAGGATTCCTAGCCATTTTAATGGATGCGTTCTTCAGGTATGTAGTTTAAAAAAACTTTATATATATATTAAGAGTAATATCGATCACAAGCTCTAACTCGGTTGATGAGGAATTCTTAAGGGTAACCACAGTAACTAGAATCCAGATTCCTTAGCATTTTAATGGTATGCGGTTCAGGTATAGTAGTTTTAAAACTGTTATTATTATATTACGAGTAATATCGGATACAAGCTAACCTCGGTTAGTAGGGATTATTAAGGGCTAGCGCAGTTAACTGGAATCTAGATTCCTAGCCATTTTAATGGATGCGTTTCAGGTTCTAGTAGTTTAAAAAACTTTATATTATTATCATTAAGAGTAATATTGATCACAAGCTAACTCGCGTTGGTGAGCGGATTTAAGGGGAGCGCCGGTGTTAACTAGAATCCAGATTCCTAGCCATTTTGATGGATGCTGGTCAGGTTATAGGAGTTTAAAAAACTTTATTATTATATTAAGAGTAATATCGATCACAAGACTAATCGGTTGGTGAGGAATTCTTTAAGGGTTAACACAGTTAACTAGGGATCCAATTTCGAGCCATTTTCATTGCTTGATGCGTTCAGGTAAAAAGTAGTTTTAAAAAAAACTTCATATTATCATTATTAAGAGTTTAACGATCACCAAAGCTTAACTCGGTGGTGGGAGGGAATTTTAAGGTTACGAGCGCAGTTAACTAGAATTTCCAGGATTTCTAGCCATTTAATGGATGCGTTCAGGATAGTAGTTTAAAAAACTTTTTATTATTATATTAAGAGTAATATCGATCACAAGCTTACTGGGTTTGGTGAGGAATTCTTAAGGGAAAACACAGTTTAACTAGAATCTAGATTTCTAGTCATTTTCATGGATGGGTTCAGGTATAGTATTTTAAAAAAAACTTTATATTATTATATTACGAGTTATACCCGATCACAAGCTAACTCGGTTGGTGAAGAATTCTTAAGGGTAACACATTTAAAGCTAGAATCTAGATTCCTAGCCATTTTAATGGATGCGTTCAGGTATAGTAGTTTAAAAAACTTTTTTATATTATTTTTAGAGAAAATTTTCGTACACAAGCTAACTCAGTTGGTGAGGAATTTTTAAGGGTAACACATTTAACTAGAATCCGATGTCTAGCCATTTTCATGGATGGGTTTAGGTATAGTAGTTAAAAAATTATATTATTATATTAAGGGAGAATATTGATCACAAGCTATCTCGGTTGGGTAGGAATTATTAAGGGTAACACAGTTAACAAGAATCCAGATTCCTAGCCATTTTAATGGATGCGTTTCAGTATAGTATTTTTAAAAAATTTATATATTATATTAAGTGTAATATCGATCACAAACTAAATCGGGTTTGGTGGGAATTTTTAAGGGTAAACACAGTTAACTAGAATCTAGTTTTTCCTTTAGCCATTTTAAATGGATGCGTTCAGGTAAAGATTTTTAAAAAAACTTCATATTATTATATTAAAGTAATATCGATCACAAGCTAACTGGGTTTGGTGAGGAATTTTTAAAAGGGTCACACAGTTACTAGATCTAGATTCCTAGCCATTTAATGGATGTGTTCAGGTATAGAAAGTTTAAAAAACTTTATTATTTATATTAAAGGGCCCGTTCACCTCTTTAACAAGTTATTCTTAAACCAAGTACGAACATAAAAATTAAGTTCATTGTGTATATTTCCAGACCTACGTCAATAGGGGTCTTTAAATTCATCGGCGCGCTTCGGGTCAGTGACGTCACTGACCCGAAGCTGGCGAGGTGTTGCAACACAGCACAGCTACTAGCGGCGAGTAACGCGTGAGGCAGGTCCCGGTCTATCTATCGAGATAGTCTGTTCTACTGAAAACAAAGCGGAAGGCCTGCGATCCTCTGATTAACCATACGTTACAGTTAATCCAACACCTGTTTTTCAAACACATACGTTGTTGTCGTCAATTTAATGGAATAAATATTATATTGGCACGTTCTTATAAAGTTATATGTTGCCAATCATGACAGGTAGGCCTAATAGTGGAGTTGAATAAGTATTGCCTATACAACAACATAATACACGCGATAGCGATTCTTACACACACAAACACACACATATGATACAGAATTACTTGCACTTTAAAAAAAATAAAAGCGATTTGGTTATAGCATTTAAAAAATTCAATTATTCTTCCACAACAAGTGAAATTACATGATTAAAGTAATTCCAAACGCTATGGGCCGCTATGGGCTAACAGCAGTTTCCGTAATCATGTAAATGTCGGGATTGCCAGTGTTGAGGATCGAACCGCGAACCTCCCGAATAACTCTAGCGCGTTATGCATGTACTACATCTATCCGAAAACCGATTAACAATGTATCATTATCCCAAGCGGCATTTTATTTTAGTTTCTCATGGAATACTCCGTATATTTATTATTTAAAGCCGCCTTATGACCACACTTGTGTATACAGAATGAATAACAATTAACAAATCTATGTTGCCTGTTAGATCAGTTTCTGTTCGTAATTGTAAACATAATAATGAGGAGATACGCTTACTTTATTACGCCAGACATCAATGTTTCTCTATTGAAATTATGGATGTTTTTTTCCAAAGCTTTTCGTGGCGTAAAATATTGAGAACATCTTGAAAAACTATTATCTGACCAAAACTACTTACTATATTATGCTTAGTTATTATTAGTGATGTGAGTTGGTAAATTTACTGTCAGGTAAATTTACCGGTCAGAGAATTAACCTTACATTTACCGAGCAAGTTGGTAAAATGGTAAATTTTTTCAATTTTTCATCATTATATTCTAAAGACTAATAAGAACCTACACAACAAGAATGCAGTGGAAATAAGTCAATTAACACTTAAAAAATTCAATAAAATTTTAAAATTTTCCATCATTATATTCTAAAGACTAATAAGAACCTACAAAAATGCAATTAAATGTGAAAAGAGCTTTTCTGTAGCTAGACATGCTCCAGTTTATTTCATTAGCTGAGTAGGCTAAATCATTCATTCGAATCTAATTAACATTTTTTTATTCATTTATTTAACCATACAAGGATAATTAAATTAATACATTGTTGTTTGTATGGAACAGTAAATAAATATAAGGGTGAATATATGCTCTTTAATTGATATACACCTTCCTCATCCCAAAAACTAATTACGTCTATGCCAATATGCTTAATACTATGGCCAAAATAAAATTTTACCGATTTTACTATTTTTTGGTAAATTTACCGGTAATTTAACCGGTGATGTACCCGAGTTTTAAATTAAGGGTAAATTCACATCATTAGTTATTATACACTGCGCCGACTCACGTTCAAGCAATTCACTAATAAAGTCACTCTCGTCGCAACAATTTGACTCTTGGTCGGTTGACATTTTGACACTTTGTGTACAAACTCTACACGAACACTACTAAATAGAATTCGCTTGCCCTGTAAAGTATAATAAACATTCTTATTTTTTGCACCTATTACACCACTCCTCAATGTCATCATGAACGATTGATCGAAACGAGTGCACGTGTCCAACTGATATGAAGAGGTCTGCGTAAGGTTTCTGGGCAGTGTGTTTATTCTCTTCCTTCTTAGTCCCATTAGCGTATCGCTTTTTGTTTATATCGTTCGAGTATGCAGGCACACCCCACTCATAATATATTTTATGGTAAAAAGATTAGAAGATAGAACCATTCCAAACACAAACAAAGATTTAAAAATCCACATCAACAGCATATTCGACAAAAGGATGAACAAATAACGTACTGGCATCGGCAGTAAATATATATTTCGGCTAGGTGTACAGGGTTTTGTATGTGTATACAGTAAGTGCGCTGTGCGCTTATCAAGTCGATTGTCAAAACGACATAACTTCGTAAACACCTCTACACTTGACACTTGAGCCGAATAACACATGGCATGCGTTTTTATTTCAACCTAATTTGAAGCGAGTATGCCATACTTGACTACATGTCATATCCCCCCTCGCCAAGCATCTTACTCAGTTCGCCGCGACATCCGGCTACTCGACTCCGAAGCCAAGGCCGTGTCATGCGTTGTTGCCAGTACAGCGAAGTGGCGAAAACATAGTCAATTTCATTACATATTTAACAATTAATATATGGTGATTATGATTATTTTCAAGAAAGAATTTGTTGTAAATGGAGTCTACTTAGGTAAATAGACGTCTGGGTACACCTTTACATAAGAGGTGAACGATCCCTTTAAGAGTAATATCGATCACAAGCTAACTCGGTTGGTGAGGAATTCTTAAGGGTAACACAGTTAACTAGAATCTAGATTCCTAGCCATTTTCATGGATGCGTTCAGGTATAGTAGTTTAAAAAACTTTATATTATATATTAAGAGTAATATCGATCACAAGCTAAGGTTAGT
>JAMZAV010009079.1:0-25865 GCA_024449915.1 Sweltsa coloradensis | reverse complement strand
ACTTTATTTTCGGGAAAGCAAAATATTTTTAAAAAAAACACCCCGGCACACAAAAATTGAATTTGCCCCTACATTTCTTTTACTTACAATTATTTACTACTAGGAAACGCTCTGTTGGACGCGTTGATAAGCGAGCACCATGCTATAGCTAGACCCACATGCATTTTATTAAAATGGAAAAATTGCGACGTTCGTTTGTCCATGGGGGGCCATGTTCCAAATTATATTATTGGCCAAGGTAGGCCTATTTGGGTAAACCTTTAATTTGTGGACAAAATCCACCGCCATCTAGAGAACCTTGAATCATTTCTTTGGGAAAAACGTAAACAAATAATACACTGCTTCTTCGATAGATTTTGATTACTTCTAGGTGGCAGTGCATAGTGCGAACCTTTTTGCGAGTTTTCGTTGCCATGGTAACGTTACTTTTGTTATAATGTAATTTCCATCTACACTACTTATCGGATCAAAATTAAATAAAACATATCCGTGACCGGACGGACATTCTAAATGTTTTGGCCATCTCAGATTTTGTCCCCGTTTAGTTTAAAAAAAACTTCGATTAACTTTAATGTAACTTTTAAATTTTTTGAACGATTTGCCACCAAAAATAATGGCTTTCCCCAAGGAACAAAGTTTGCGGATGGTAAAAATTTCAACTCGATCCGAGCCTTCGTTCGAACGTTATGGCGAGACATACAAAAAATGGTAATCCCAAGGAAACCAATTGAAAAAACCCAACCTAAGAGATTTCAAACAAAAGGAAAAAACTTAATGAAATAAAAACTAGGAAACGCATAGTTGGACGCGTTGATAAGCGAGCACGTGCTATAGCTAGACCCACATTGCACATTTTTTTAAATTTAAAATTTACGACGTTCGCGTTTTCCAGTATAATTTATTATTGCCAAGGTATTTGGGTAAACCCGTTTTTAAATTTTTACTTTAAAATCCACCGCCATCTAGAGGACCTTGACCCCTTTGGGAAAACTTTTAAACTCTTTGTTGACAATTAATAGATTGCTTCATCGAAAGTATTTGATTACTTCTAGGTGGCAGTGCATTAGAAAACTTCGCGCGCCTTTTCGTTGCCCATGGCAAACGTTACTTTTGTATAATGTAATTCCATCACACTACTTATCGGATCAAAATAAAATTTACATATTCGTGACCGAACGGACATTCTAAAGATTTGGCTATCTCAGATTTTGTCGCCGTTTAGTTTGAAAAAAAAAACTTTCGATTAACTTTAATGTAACTTTTTAACCTTTTGAACGATTTTGCCACAAAATAATGGCATTCAATCGAGAACAAAGCTTGCGGATGGTGAAAATTTCAACTCAATCCGAGCCTCCGTTCGACCGCTATCGTGAGCCAAAAAAGCTGCACGACTTTCCGTTGCCATGGTAACCGTACTTTGTTTTAATGTAATTTCCATCTACACTACTTATCGGATCAAAATAAATTTAACATATTCGTGACCGGAAAGGACATTCTAAATGATTTTGGGCCATCTCAGATTTTGTCGCCGTAAAGTTGAAAAAAAAACTTTCGATTAACTTTAATGTAACTTTTTAACTTTTTGAACGATTTTGCCACAAAACTAATGGCATTCAATCGAGAACAAAGCTTGCGGATGGTGAAAATTTTAACTCGATCCGAGCCTCCGTTCGAACGTTATCGCGAGACATACAAAAAAAACAAAAAAACAAAACAAAACAAAACAAAACCAGTGACTATTTTTTCCGGCAGAGTCAAATGGAAACGCTCGCTTCGCTTGCTTAATTAATTACAATCAGTGTACATTAAATACTGTAGAACACTGTCGTTTACTCGGGATTAATATTGATTATAGACTAAATTGGGAAGAACACACATCATAAAACTAGGCAAACGTTTGAGATCATCATGTTATGCATTTAAAGAAACTGTCACATCAAGTGGAGTTCCCCTATCTACAGAATAGCATTTTTTGCAAACGTACAATCTATTGTACTATATGGTATATTAATTTGGGGTGGGTCTACATTTGCTCAAGACATATTGAAATGGCAAAAAAGGCTGTCAGAATTTTAGGTCGGAAAAGTTATAGATTATCTTGCAGAAAACTTTTTGTGCAGCTGAATATATTAACCGTACCTTGCTTATACATTCTCTAAATTCTTACATTTGTCAAAGATAATCCATCTCATTTTACCCGAAACAGTTTTATACATAACCAGAATACAAGATTTAACAGTAATTTACACCAACCCAACACAGACTCAACCTATCAAACAGAGGACCCATTTAAAGCTGGTGTTATTTTTTTAACAATTTACCAACTAAATTAAAAGACCTAAAACATAAATAGAGACAAATTTAAAATAAACGTTAAAAAAATATCAAATTTTTTTTGGTTTTTATATTTTTAGCAGAATTGTCCCCTCCTATCTAATTATGTAAATTCATGGGATTAAACAAGCTGATTAATATGTATTTAATATGTTTTAATTAAATTATCTGGTAATTAATTTTGTGAAGAGGCTAATAACTAGCCAAGGTGGTGTGATAGCCACAAGGATCATATGGGATGATCAAATGTAAAATATTATTCTCAGCAATTAGGGTATTTGCATATGGAGCAATGAAGTGAATAACTTTGCTAAAACAGGGCGTAGAGACTTGAGAAGTAACTCAAAACAGGTGCTCGTGCAAGTTAAGTGAAATGACGAGTAGTTGATAACGAAATGTACGAACACTTTAGAGCAATTAACCAAATAGCGAAAAGTATTAGTTTATCATCGGGATTGGGGACGCCTCAGCGACTGAGATAAGTGGAAGAACCATCCAGAAGGAAAAACGTCCCTCAGGGGTTGATGCAGGAACTCGACGCAGGGAAAACGTTCTAGAAGAAAGTGTGACAAATCTAAGAGAAGTCACAGCTGACTCAAAACCAAAGGGGTGAAGGACAAAAAGAAAACCGAGAACTTCTTAGGGGACCCGACGGTAGGTTTTTTGAAATCGCGAGAGAGGACCCAAAAACACGGCAGTCGTTGGATTCTCACCAAGCAATCACCGTCGCGAATCGTCCGGCTAATCTGAGAGTCCACTATCGGGGAAGTGAGTGCCAATCACGCGGATGTGATTCGCGATACAAATTTAAATTTGGACCAAAGCGTGACATGGTTCCGCTAAGTCAAAAAAAGTTAATAAATCGCGAAAAAAACGGACATTCTAATCGGCAAATATCGAGACATAAGTGATGGTACCCCGAGGGCAACAATACTAGGGCGTGTCCCAAGAGGCAGGAGAGGTCCATTAAACGTAGCCGACAGAGAAGAGCCCCCCCACAAGTGTTTGATCTTCGAGTTAGTTCTAATTAATGTGCAACTTGATGGTGTTACACATTAATTGATAAGTGAATTCCTGATTTTCGTTCCACCCCAAGACGACGATATTCCCACATCGAGTGTCAACGTAAAACCCCGGACAGTCACGCCTGACAAATTGGATTATTAAGAAAGATGAGTACTAACCCCTTTTGGGAATTGCCGCTAATGTTTGGCCCAAGATTAATTAGAAAGAATATTTTGAGGGTTTTTTTTAGTTTTTTATTAATTAATTACGAAAGAATACCACAGGGTAATTAAGCAACTCAGATCTGAATAGGTAGGTAAAAGCCTTTTTAAAAACAACCTGTGAACGTGTGAGTTCTTTATGAACGGTAATGTGTATTCTTTACATTTTACAATATGCCACAACTATCAATGGATATTGATTGACGTTGAATGATTTGAGTAGCTAGCAAAACTACTGATCCTATTCACTAGGCCTGTAAGTTCTTTTAGTTTGATTATTCTACTTTGGACATCTCGTGAGAGACCGACTGGCAAGCTGAGGGCAGGGCCAGTAGAAAAGGTTGTGTTTGTGTATGTTGATTTTGGCTATTGTGTGATTTTGATTAAAGATTGCATTTTTAGATAATTAATTGGGTCTAATTAATTTATTGTAATTTTTGCATAATTAAGAGGAAGGAGTAGTAACTTCACATAGTATAAAAGAATTTCTCAAGATGGTAAAGACTTCTCTTGTGAATATTGTATTACAAATTTGAGGTAAAAGATAAGAGGGAAAAAATATAACGCTGAGAAGAAATTTTTGTAATTATTGTATTGTATTTAAACAGGGCATATGAATAATTAAATAATAAGAAAATATCTTGTGATAAAGTATACAAATTTAATTTGACGATAAACAACTAAAAATTGAGGACGATGAGGAAATATTATTGTTATAGAAAACGCTTTAAGTCCGCCGCGTTGTTGGATGAGCGAATTGGTGCATTGAGCGCCAGTTTTATGCGGTTTTTTGTTGTTCTGTGAAAAAGTCATTACAAGTTGAAGATTTTTTTTAAATTAAATTAAATTAAATGAAAAATTAATTAAATTTTTTAAATTTTTTAATTAATTGTATTTAAAAAAAGGAAAAAATCGTAAATTGAAACTTCATAAGAAATAATTATTCGTTTGGCAAAAATTTTTACCACAAATATATGTTTTTATAAAATTGGGTTTCTGTAAAAAAATTATTCAATAGGATAAAGCATATAGGTGTTATAAGTCAAGAATTTTTTTAAAAAGAAAAAAAAACGTTAAAATTTCGATTTTCATGAGAATTTAATTTTTTCGATTACGCTCAAATTTCGCTGAATATCTTAAATTCATAAAATTAAGGTTGGGTGAAAAATCATACAATGGTTTTAAAGCAGTAGGTGTTATAAGTCGAAAAAAGTTTTAAAAAAATCGAAAAAAATCGTAAAATTGCGTTTTTTATGAGAAAAAATTTTCCCGTTTGCGCTCAAAAACGTGGCATTTTCTAAGTTAAGATTTCGAGGCCTCCATGAAATTATCGCAATCGAGTATCGGTTTACCCGGGAAAATCGTTTTAACAGACACACAAAAATCAGAAAGAAAAAAAAAAAAAACATTCGGATTTTTTCTCGGGTTATTTGAAATGGAATCTTCGTTTCGCCGCTACGCTCGTACGTCATCAATAATAATTTATATATAATGAAATATGTAAATTTTATTTTGAATGAAAAATGAATAACATGTAATATTGAATTTTGCATGTAGAATTAAATATGTAAAATATCAGGTTTTTTTTAAGTAGTTTTATTCAAGACTTTTACATGAACTATGTATTTTTAAGTGAGCAATGCTTTTGCAATTGCTAATTGAATAAAACGCATTTGAATTGAATTGAATTGAAAACGAACAAAACAAACAAAACCAGTGACTATTTTTTCCGGCAGAGTCAAATGGAAACGCTCGCTACGCTCGCTTAATAATATTCATGCTGTAGAAATAAATGTGTGTTCATTGCAAAAAAAGATTTGGATTATAATTATTCAAATATAATTATTATATAACTTGTTGACATTGTGAGGTTGAAAATCGACATACTGGGGAAGGAGCAGTGTGGCGGACCACCTAAATGGTACGAAAAATTGGTTTGCACCAAAAGATATATTATAATGGGCCCGACCTTTCCTTCAGAATCGAAATGAGTTTTTGGCAGGCGTTGGGTAGGGGGGGGGGGGGGGGGAGGAATTTTTACTCACAAGTTGCTACCTGCCCCTGTAATAACATCATTAGGTGTCATTGATTTTGTGGTTTCTTATGTATGTTATTTTTGATCGCGAGTATTGAACAGGCTATAATGTCATGATAGTGTCTAAAATTTTTGTGTGTGTGTGTGTTCATTATTTTTTGATCGAATCCTCAACGGGGTTTATAAGAAAAGAGCATAAATGTGACATTGCTTATTTTTTAATATATGCAATTAAAAGTAGTCGTATCACATCGGATCGGATCGGGGTTTTGCACTAGAAAGGTAACCCCCATGAACACACATACGTTATAAAAACGTTTTTTACGGGAGGAATGGGATTTTAACGTTTTTGGGTTTTGGAATTACCAAAATATTAGTATGAAAAACCGTATGCAAAAAACATTTTAAAATACCGTATCTCATTACGTTTTTTAAAAGTATTATACGGTTTTCAAATGGTATTTTAAATTATTTCATTTTTTAAAATTTTAAATTTAAAACAATACAAATTTTTTAACACCACAACGTTTTAAAAAACGGTATTTAAATAACGTTTTTAAAAACGTTTTTTAAGGTTATTAAAATAAAGTTTTTTTTTAGTTATTAAAATACCAATTTCATAGGTTTTTTTTTTGGAACATCGTAACGTTAAAATAAGGGATTTCAATAACGTTTAAAACGTTTTTTAAAGGTAAAAAAAAATCATGTTTTTTTCATGGGGATTTTAAAAAACCAATTAAATACGGGTTTAATTTGTATTCCGTAACGTTTAAAAAAACGGTATTTTAGAACGTTTTAAAAAAGTTTTAATACAGTAATAAAATTACGTTTATTTCATAGTTATTAAAAATACCAATTTCATATGATAAATTGTAGTTGCCAAAAACTTTAAAAATAAATGTTTTTATTAGCGTTTTAATAACGTTATTTAGGGTTTTTTTAATTACCTTTTTTGGGTTATTGAAATACCAATAAAAAACGTAAAAAACTATGGTATTACCGTAACGTTTTTTAAACGTTTTTTCAATAATTTTAAAAAAACTTTTTTATACCGCCAAAAATTTTACAATAATTATAGTTATTAAAAACAAATTGAAAAAGAATTTGTTTTAATTTTAAAGTCAGTCTAAGTTTTTTCGAGATAACTAAAAAAACTGTCCCGATATTTTAAATCCAATTAACAATTTTTTCTTATTTCTTTTTCCCCCCATTGGGATTTTTTTATGAGTGAATGCTTAACTAAATAAAAAAAATAAATTTTTTAAAAATTTAAATTAAAATTTTCGACTGATCTAAAGGGGGTTAATTTTAATGATTAGTTGTTCTATCTCGGAAAAACGTTTTTTTTTACACTGCTCAAAACGACAAAAGAATTTCGCGTTTTTTGGGTTTTTCCCCATACTCTAAAAACAAATGATTTTTGCGGCGTAATGAGATTACCAATTAGTTGTCATAAATTTTAGATAAAACAAAATGGAAGTGTAATGTGAACTCCAGCAATTTTAATGCTTACTGTTTCCGAAAGCTCTCCTAGTATTAAATTTTTCTTGGATTTTTCCCAAATAAAACCCAAAAAAACCCAAACAACCCAACTAGAAACCCCTGCTGCACGGGTTTTCATTTAAGATATATTTAAAATAATACTTCATCCCGCTGAAGTTTTGACGAAAAATTAATTTTGAATTTAAAAATGGAAGACGGTAAGTTTTTTACATAACAAAGTAAAAATATCTTCAACGAATCATTTTTTCTTATTTTCAAACTAAAATAGATTTTATTTTGTTGCAAAAGACGCAAGGCATTTTTTTTCCGCAATGGGACATCTACACAAAGATCTCGCGCGCGGCTCCACCTTCTAAAATTTGCTGACGCGCGACGTACTGCACAGCTGCAGGGCCCAGTGGATAGCGCTCCCGATTGGGGAAGTATTCCCCGGGTTTGAGTTTCCCGGGGTTTGGGGTAAAATTTTAACCATGTGTATTCGATCTCATCTAACATTAAAAAAGAACCCCTTTTTCGGACCGGTGACACAAAACCGTAGATAGAAAGAATTTTTTTTTTAATTAAATTTTTTTTATAGTAGCTTTTTTTAGTCTACTAGATGGCTAGTGGACGTTATGAAAAAATAGGTTTAATGTTATTTTTACGTATTTTTCAACGATTTATTACGTATGATAAATAGTATTTATTTCGTAGATAAATAGATTATTTGTATGATAAATACGATTTTTTTAGTATGATAAAACGTATTTATTTCGTATTTAAACGTATAAAACTTTTAATAACGTTTATCATACTTTTATTTTTATTTTTTTTTTTAAAAATTTTTTTTATTACGTATTAATACGTATGTAATACGTTATAAAAAAAGATTATCAACTATTATTACGTTTTTTACAACCGAATTTTTAAAAGTTAAAGCTATTGGGAATAGAGACGTTATTTCAAAAGAAGTATAAACGATTTACAACCAAAACGCATACGTTATAATAAAATTAAAAAGTATGGGTTCTAGGGTACCCGGTTTTACCCCGATAGTAAAATTGAAAAAACTGGGGAAAAGCTCAGTTTGGGGCGTGATAAGCGAGCACGTGCTATAGCTAGACCCACATTGCACATTTTTTTAAATTTTAAAATTTGCAACGTTCGCTGTCCACAGGGCCATGTTTCCAATATTATTTATTATTGCCAAGGTATTTGGGCAAACCCGTGTGTAAATCTTTACTTTGTGGATAAAATCCACCGCCATCTAGAGGACCTTGACTCCTTGGGAATCTTCGAAAGTATTTTGATTACTTCTAGGTGGCAGTGCATTATAAACTTCGCGCGTCTTTTCGTTGCCATGGCAACGTTACTTTTGTTATAATGTAATTTCCATTTACACTACTTATCGGATCAAAATAAAATTAATATATTCGTGACCGGACGGATATTCTAAATGATTTGGCCATCTCAGATTTTGTCGCCGTTTAGTTTGAAATAAAAACTTTCGATTAACTTTTATGTAACTTTTTAACTTTTTTAACGATTTTGCTACAAAACTAATGGCATTCAATCGAGAACGAAGCTTGCGGATGGTCAAAATTTCAACTCGATCCGAGCCTCCGTTCGAACGTTATGGCGAGACATACAAACAAAAAAAACAAAAAAAAAACAGAGACTATTTTTTCCGGCAGAGTCGACGGACGCTCGCCGAACGCTCGCTTCGCTCGCTTAATTATAATTGTTAAAATTTTTGTATTTTCATTCTTACACTAGAATTATTTATGACACCTGATTGCATTATCCACTTTCTGGAGAGTTTGTTTATCTGCACCAAATAGTGAATGAAAGCGAAAGTTTGGGCTCTGGAACGATTATGTTAGTGATTGTATGTTTTTATTTTATTTTATACATATCGTGAGGCGTCAAGTAAAATCAAATTACATCACGTAATAAGTTCTGTGACCGAGGGGGTAGATTCTAAATCCGATTTTTAAAAACAATTAATTTAATTTTTTATTGGAGGTAATATTCACGTTCAATGTTGACAATAACGCGCCATATTATGCTATGACCGAGTTGAAAACCATCGCATACAAAGAAGGTTATATTTTGTATGAAACTCTTTTCAAGGGATACAACTCATTCACTTGAGAGAAGTATTTGACTCCAACACGTTAGAAAAATTATTCGAACAATAAAATAATGTTTTTGAGTGCAATATTAACTCATCAAACTCACATTCGGGCTCTTGGTGAGAGGATTTGTGATAACTGGTACAATTTGAAAGGCAAAGTTCTAATCAATCGAAAAATATTATGGTGATTATGATATGGAAATTTCTATGTGTGTAAAAACATCCTTCCAAATATAATCATACACATAAGAATCGACCACAAAACACATCTTGTTGCTGTAGGTAGCCTATACCCATGGGCGCCGGGAGGGGGGGGGGGGCAAGGGGAGGCGCTTGCCCCCCCCTGGATTTCAGGAAAAATAAATTTTAACTGGGGATATGCGTTTATTACATATAAAATTAGTGTATTCGTGAAACCGAAATTCAATTGAAAATTAATATTAATAATATTAATATATTTAATTATCTGATCGGGAGCGGAGTGTTGCTAGTTTTTTTTTTTGCCATTTCATCAAAGTTAGCGGTGCCGGTGCTGCCTTTGAATTTGGCGGTATTTTAAGTTGGTACTAGCGGCACAAGTGATAATTAGATGAAACTTAGCATGTCGTTTAGAGTTTTTGTAAATAGACCCCCAGAAAAACGGTAGGCCTACAATAATTTATTCTCTATTAAATAGAAATTTGTTTTTTTTGTTTGTAGGCTACTCAGTAATGCATTGAAATTTCGCATTTTCCTTTTTTGGGTGTAGTCAATCACGCCCGTTTTCCATTTATTTTATGTTATGTGATATTATGTGTATGATTTATTGAAATAAATAATAATAATGTAAAAGATATCGTTTCTATGATTTGTAGGTAGTATATTATTAGTCATGTAGACCTCTAAGAACGTGTTTATGTTTTATATTTTTATTCCCCCATTGCATTGCAACTGGAGAGAACTTCAAGTTGCAGTTTATGTAAAAAAAGAAAATTTTATCAAAACAGTCACATTCATTATAATTTTATGCAATTAAAATATAGCCTTTATTTTTAAAACGTGTTTTTCATTTTCAACTCATACCCCATTTTAGTAACCGTATAATAGTTGAGAAAACAATGTTTTTTTGTTTACTTTCTAGTATCTATCCCACAAAAATTACAAATTTTCGGTATCGTATTAAAGCCCACTACTTTTTCTAAAACCCACCAAATGCATTCAAAAAACCTGTTTTTCAAAAATTTCGCCTGCGGCGCTATTGTTGGGGGGCTCCGCCCCCAAACCCCCCGTGTTTGCCCAACGAAACTACAAATTGTGGTTGTTGCCCCCCCCTGCTAAATTCCTGCCGGCGCCCATGCCTATACCGTATTGCTTTTAGGGGTGGACTTGTCGTGACGGACTTGGTTTTCCCGTTTTAAATTTAAGGTAAAAATTTTGGGAACCCATCTGTAAGTCTCCCCCACTCACAGAAGGATGTAAATCAATGGTCGGACAGAAACCCTGTATACATTCCTCGTCAGTCGTCACCTCGAAAAACTGTTTTTCCCAAAGGTTTTGCTACTTGTCTCATTTCCACTCCCCAAATCAATCGGTTGTGTCATTTCATTATCAATTAAAGGAAGAAGATTCAATCGCAATTGTTCAATGATGATTATAAATTCCATTTCCACTTGCTTCGTGTACAAAGTATAGAATCGGGTGATTAGTACTCATGTGCATTGTTATTATAAAAAGGATCTTGATACATATGTGACTAAAAACACTTATCTATACGTAATCAAATGAAATCGTTCAGTGTTTCAGAAAATACAATGTAAATTACAAGTAGTATTGTGTATTATCCCTCAATGAGACACAAGATTGGTCTAACTTCATACAAGTGAAACGTTTATATCACAATACAATTAACTTATATAATGCTGTAGAATCAATTTTTTGTTTCTTTACAAAAGTAAACTTTTCAATAATTTTTTTAAATTCGTAGTGATTGTTAGATTGACAGATTTGATGAAGGTAGCAGTGTGGATGATAACGGTTGTAAACTAAATTGGTCTGTGTAAGTTTGCCCACAAAGAGATATTTATAATGGCCAGACCCTTCTTCCAGAATTTGTTATTCTTTTATGACAATACTTCAATACCAGAGAAGAAGACCCTTTTTTTGCTCTAAACCACTCGCCCCTCGCCCCCCGCCCCCGCAACCCTTAAAGAGATGCAGCCTACCATTCACAGACGTGTGAGAAGTTGCCTACCTTTACGGGGCACTTTCAACCAAACCACATTCAAACGCCCGCGTAGTTTTGACCAGTAGCGCCCAACTAGCGGATTTGCTTAAAACTAACCAAAGGAAAACCTGACCTTAGTAGTGGAGAGGTAAAAAAAAGTAAAGGTATATTCCCTCATTGCTTATTTGCTCATAGTGGATCAAGGTGTCTTCTAAAACACAACTATAGAGCAAATGTGATACCAGCATAAAAATTTGCAATTATGTAGATTTTTTAATAAGAAATTTGAAAATAACTGGCTTCACGATGGGGTTTATTATTTAACTATAATTAATTAATAATATTAATTGGTTAATTATGTGACACGAGTTTCAAAGTGGCCATAAATTTGTCATGTTTGGTATTAATTAAGAGCATTTTTTACCTTTATATAGAAAAATTATACATTGAAAAAATATATTGAAATATACATAAGTTATAGTTAAAAATGTTGATTTCTCTGATTTTTTAGTTTTTGAACCAAAAGGATCAACTTTTAAAGTAAAATTCTCCTAACCAATGATATCACAGTGTTCACAAAAGAGCTGGTAAACTATAATTAATATATGATGTTTCAATTTTCAACAATAGTAATTACAATATATTTAACACAAATAACCAATATGGCGTAAATATGTCTAACTATGGTATAAAATATGATACAACTTAAAAATTTAGCAATCTTAAAGCTTTTGTAGTTGGAAATTCAAAAACAACTGGCTCCAAGCTGAGTATTTAGTATTTAACTATTAATTGATTAATTAACATTAATTAGTTAATTTAGTCCTAATTTCAAAGTGAAAACAAATTTGTAGTGTTTTGGTATCAATTGAAAGCATTTTTTACCAACATTAAGAAAAAAAATATATTGAAAAAATATATTGAAATATATACATGTTATAGTTAAAATATGTTGATTTTGTTATTTTTTAGTTTTTGAAACCAAAAGATCAACTTTAAAGTAAAATTTCTTCTAACCAATGATATCACAGTGTTCACAAAAGAATGGTTACTATTATTTGTATCATTTTTCAATTTTCAATAATAGTAATTACAATAAATTTACCCAAATTAACAAATTTTCTTAAATGAAAAAGTTACAGAAACATGTTGTGTGACGTAGCAAAATGCATCATTTGACTTGTTGTTATCAATCTTAAAGATTTTGTAATAAGAATTTCGAAAATCACTGGCTCCATGTTGAGTTTTGAGTATTTAACAATGAAACGATTAATCAAATTAATTACTTAATTGTGTCCAAAAATGTTTAATTGAAGGTAAATTTGTCACGTTTGGTATCAAATGAAAGCAATTGTCACCAACATTAAGAAAAAAATACAATTAAAAAATATATTGAAATATATTGAAATATATATTTATGTTATAGTTAAGTATGTGATTTTTGTGATTTTTAGTTTTTTGAACCAAAAGATCAACTTTAAAGTAAAATTTCTTCTAACCAATGATAACACAGTGCTAACAAAAGAGCTGGTAACTATAATTAATAAGTGATCAATTTTCAATAATAGTATTTACAATAGATTTTAAACAAATTAACAAATTTTCTTAATTGAAAAGTTACAGAAACACGTTATTGTTGTGTGACGTAGCAAAATGCATCATTTGACTTGTTGATATCAATCTTAAAGATTTTGTAATAAGAATTTCGAAAATCACTGGCTCCAGACTGAGTTTTGAATATTTAACTATGAATTGATTAATTAAATTAATTACTTAATTGTGTCCAAAAATATTAAAGTGAAGATAAATTTGTAATTTTTGGTATCAAATGAAAGTATTTGTCACCAACAAGCACCAACAACCAACAAGCACCAGAGCTATTTTTCTTTGGGTGAAGCGAAATTAAAGTATTCGTTTGGCACATGCAACAATCCCCCGCGTGATGATAGTGCTAGATACCACTATATAATAGCGAATGTTGACGCTTAATACTCAAAACTCAACCTGGAGCCAGTGATTTTCGAAATTCTTATTACAAAATCTTTAAGATTGATATAAACAAGTCAAATGATGCATTTTGCTACGTCACACAACATGTTTCTGTAACTTCCTAAGTAACACAGAAAATGTGTGCGCTTATGGGCCATCAAAAGGCAAAGAGATGGCAAAGTTTTGCGTTGATGGGCCGGCCTATGGCCATAAGCACACAGCCGACACGTTGGCGTACAGTAGGCGGCCCGCTATGCCCATAAGCAACTTCCGACAGTTCGTCGCTGCAAAAGTTTTGCGTTTGATGGCCTCCTATGGCCCATAAGCACACAACCGACAGGCGGTGAACAGTAGGCAGCCCTCCTATGGCCCATAAGCACACAACCGACAGGCGGCGAACAGTAGGGGCCCGCCTATGGCCCATAAGCACACAACCGACGGGAATCTAATGAGAGTATATAACACATTGATGATGGATTAAAAGGAATAATTTAATGTCAATTTCATCATGTTACGCTAATCATTCTCGTTCTTCTTCGTCGATTAAGGAATATTGACGCTCTCACATTCAAGGATATCATTTTAGTATCATTTAAACTTATTATTTGATAATATTAATATTATGATAATATATTATTATATATCATTCGATACCGAATACTCACGTAGGGTTTCCAAAATAATACTTTGATTATTGCATGCAATCGACATAATTTTAAATTAATTTCAACTTGTTTATAAATACGGTCTTATTTAATTGCAATATGCAGAATTAATCCGCTGTCGATAATGCTGTCATGTATCTGTAATATGCCTTTGCACTTGCCGTTTCGTAGTGCAAATTTCACATACTTGACGCAGATGAAGAAAACGAAAAATCTCTTTTAATAGAAATATATTCATTACAAATAAATAATATGTCATATTGTATGTTTGTAGAACTACAGCAAATAAATCGTTAATTAATATTTAAAATTTTACTAATATTAGTTTATCAATAATATGATCATAATATTATGACATTGCCATAATATTAGTTATTTATTTTGGGTTGAGCAGTACGACCAGTACCTATAGACGATTACAGTAAAAATTAGACACGTTTATCCCAGACATAATAATTATTCCTGCTTGTAATTTTTTGGTTGAAAGGCAGATTTTTTCTATTGTAGCACATACTCTTGTCTACAAACTGACATACTTGGAAAAATTTCACTTACGATTTTTTCTTCCGCCGGTACGAATAGGTGGAAGAAATATATTATATAAGTGCAAGATATTAACGACAAAATTTTTCTAAGTAATAGAAACAAAAATCATCCTTCAAACCAAAATTTTATGAGCGGGATATGTCCGGGTATAAGTAATTAATTATCTGTAATCCCTCTAGGCCTATATAAGGCTTACTAGTTTCTATTAAAAACCCCAAAAAAAAAAATAGTAAGTTTTGAAAATATCAGATGATCATTGATAAAACATATCTGTTTTTTTGTTTTAGGCTTACAAACAAAATGGCCAATAGGGAATATTTGGTGTAGGCCCATATCAAAGTAGGGAGAGAGGCTTAAATTTTGCGATTTCTTTACTGTCGTCCGTCTGCCCGTGTGTGACTGGGAAAATTAATAATAAATACAAATCCAAACTGAGCTCCTAATCACTTTCCGTCAATTTAATTCATACCATTTAGATATATGGATTTGATTCTCTTTGGTCAATTTAAATATGAACAGAGTAAGCCTACTTTAAAAAAAACTCAATTTGAATACATATATTATTGAATCTTAGTTTGATGAACAACCCGAGATGGCATTTATTTAGTTTCCATGTAAACAAGGTACGAAATGTTGAAAAAAGACGTTCCCCAATGCCCTACACGCTGGGTACATCTTAAAAAGGCAGCGGCGCGCTCCTCTAGCAGTGATCACGGTGGTGAAGCGGTCAGCGTTCCAGAGGCCGGCGCAGCAGGTTGGGGTTCGAGTACGGCGATGGGCGATAAAATTTATTATGGCTAATAACTCTCTCTGTAGTAACTTGAATTTGTTATCTTACACACAGTTCACAGAAATTGAAATGCTAGCACGATTGTAAAGATATATAATTTAAACTTTTGTCAGTTAATATTTTCGTTGTGTGCTGACTTTCTCGCGTCTTATAGATGGTTTCTAGTGTTCCCGAAACATTCTCACCGCCGGGCCCCCCCCCCAAGCATCCCCCTGTGACAAAGTGAAGCAACTGTCGGATTTGCTACAGCGGCCGCCTGTGGACCATAAGCGGGGAACTGATGGCAAACTGTGTATCGCCGTCTATTGCCTATAAGCGGGCCGTTTTCACAAAAATGCAGCACAGTATTTTCGAATCTTATGGTTTTGCTACAGGGGGGCCCTTATGGCCCATAAGCGGCGCGTGCTTATGCAAAGTTATGGGCGCCTGGCCAACCCATTTAAACGGGCCGTAAGCGCATCGCCGCTTATGGGCCATCAGCTCAACTGATGGCGATGTTACAGCTCGCCCTAAGATCGCCATCACTTTGTGCTACTTGGGTTTTCAATTTAAGAAAATTTGTTAATTTGTGTAAAATATATTGTAATTACTATTTTTGAAAATTGAAAAATGATACAATAAAATAGTAACCCGTTCTTTTGTGAACACTGTGATATCATTTGGGTTTGAAGAAATTTTACTTTAAAGTTGATCTTTTTGGTTCAAAAACTAAAAATCACAAAATCAACATATTTAACTATAACATGTATATATTTCAATATATTTTTTCAATGTATTTTTTTTTTTTTAATGTTGGTAAAAAAAGCTTATAATTGATACCAAACACTACAAATTGGTCTTCACTTTGAAAATTTAGGACTAAATTAACTAATTAATGTTAATTAATCAATTAATAGTTAAATAAAAAAACATCAGATTGGAGCCAGTTATTTCGAATTTTCTTTAAAAAAGCTTTAAGATTTGCTAAATTTTTAAGTTGGTATCATATTTTATACCATAGTTAGACATATTTACGCCATATGTTATGTGTGTTAAATATATTGTAATTACTATTATTGAAAATGAAAAATATACATTAATTATAGTTACCAGCTCTTTTGTGAACACTGTGATATTATTGGTAAGGAGAAATTTTACTTTAACGTTGATCTTTGGTTCAAAAACTAAAAAATCAGAAAAACAACATTTTCAACTATAACTTATGTAATTTCAATATATTTTTTCAATGTATTTTTTTCTTTATAAAGGTGAAAAATGCTCTTAATTAATACCAACATGACTAATTTATTGCTACTTTGAAATTCTTGTACCATAATTAATCAATTAATATTAATTAATTAATTATTAGTTAATAGTAGGACCCCATCTGGAGCCAGTTATTTTCAAATTTCTCATTACAAAATTTTTTTATTGCAAATTTTTATGCTGTATCACATTTTGCATATAGTTAGTAATCTTTACTCACTATCAGTACTAAGTTTTGAGAAAGTAGTATGCGGAAATAAGTATATTATTGTCATACCAAACTTGCAATTAATTAAATTTTAATTAAATTTTGTTTTTGTTCCTTTGACTACTTAGAACTAAACTACCTTATTAGCTTTCTTGGAGCAATGCACACGCGGAAACACATCATCGCCTTTGGCTATTTTTTTTCTATAATAACAATTGGTTTCATGTGGCTGCCTGGTAGAATGACTTTAAATCGAAATCATTCATAAGAACTTAGAAATATATGGAATGTATTGGCATTGCATACAAATTGATATATATAATATTAACATTGTATTATAACGTTGATTTTATTTTCGTACTTGAAACTCATTTGAACCAAATTGTAATTTGACCGCTTATTTACACAATGTCGTAAAGCTTTTTCCAATCAAGGAGAGCACACACAGTGTCACATGGTTCATATGGTGTTGGCCGAGTAGCTGACTTCCTTGTAGTGGTGTATGAAGCTGGAAGCGAGGCGGCTGCTCCCAGGCGGCTCCGGAGCAAACTCCCCCAGGAGACAGAGTGAGGTTTCTTCCTCCACCGCGGTCTGAGTGCCCGTTGAGTTGACGACAGTGCGCATGCTCGTCATTCGTGGGGGGCTCAACATACTCGTGTTGGTCGCTGTGGAACGGTTCATCAAGGACCCCTCTCTGCAAAGTTACCAATATTGTTTAATTATTACTAGGAAACGCTCAGTTGGACGCGTTGATAAGCGAGCACGTGCTATAGCTAGACCCACATTGCAATTTTTTAAAATTTTAAAATTTGCGACGTTCACTGTCCACGGGGCAATGTTTCCAATATTATTTATTTTTTCAAGGTAGGCCTATTTGGGTAAACCTTTACTTTGCGGATAAAATCCACCGCCATCTAGAGGACCTTGACATCATTTCTTTGGGAAAACTATTTGAACTATTTGGTAACAAATAATACACTGCTTCCTCGATAGTATTTTGATTACTTCTAGGTGGCAGTGGATAGTGCGAACCTCGTGCGACTTTGCGTTGCCATTGTAACGTTACTTTTGATTTAATGTTATTTCCATCTACACTACTTATCGGATCAAAATAAAATTAACATATTCGTGACCGGACGGACATTCTAAATGATTTGGCCATCTCAGATTTTGTCGCCGTGAAGTTTGAAAAAAAAACTTTCGATTAACTTTAATGTAACTTTTTAACTTTTTGAACGATTTTGCCACAAAACTAATGGCATTCAATCGAGAACAAAGCTTGCGGATGGTGAAAATTTCAACTCGATCCGAGCCTCCGTTCGAACGTTATCGCGAGACATACAAAAAAAAACAAAAAACAAAACAAAACAAAACCAGTGACTATTTTTTCCGGCAGAGTCAAATGGAAACGCTCGCTTCGCTCGCTTAATTAAAAGAGAATTCGCTCTTGTTTCTACCACGGACAACGGGCAACCACGGGCAAAAATTTTTTTTTTGGAATCTTGCCCCTCTTTAAGTGGATTGTACAGTTGCCAAGGGATATCCGAGAGATGTTTAATTTTAGGTCAGGATATCGCTAGCATTAGGGCCTTCTAGTCTAAAGGGGTAAGGGAAGGGCCCAAGGGGGAATGCAACATTATTTGCCGTGGTTTGCAGTAAAATAGCCATATCTTTGGAACTCATAAAGCTATGAAAGCGATTTTGGACTTTTTAAAGGCATAAATTTTCAGCTTCAATCGTACCTTACATTGATTACTAGAATATATTACATCATAATAATACACTTTTAATTAGCATATGCACAATTGCCTATTTCAACGATATTTAAAGCAAATTTCAATTCAGAAACGAAATTTAAACGTTTTTATATAAAAACGTATAAATTGTAATTTAAACGTACCGACATATTTTCCGATTTCCAATTTAAATCCATAAAAAAATATTAATGACATTATTGATTAAATAAACTATTGTTTC
Source organism: Sweltsa coloradensis (assembly GCA_024449915.1). Lineage (NCBI taxonomy): Eukaryota > Metazoa > Arthropoda > Insecta > Plecoptera > Chloroperlidae > Sweltsa > Sweltsa coloradensis. The sequence continues at coordinate 7,028 of JAMZAV010009079.1, read as the reverse complement.
TGTTCCCGAAAAAAAAATACTCAAAGGGATGTACGTTAAAATTGCATTTAATTGTTGTAGATGAATGCTTTTTAAATTTTAGTTATATTTCACCGTTTTCAAACTATGAGTGAAATTAGTTTATAAACATTGAACAAAATTTCATCCGACAAGGGGCGCTCAGAGTGGCAGTGTTTGGAACTCGGTAGTAAGTTTACCAGTCGTCCGCGGGAAGGACAAATTGCAATATTGCAATAAATTGATGCATGTTATCTCAGCACCTGTCGCATTAGTAATTACTAATTAGGCTACACAAAGCGGACGTGCCACGTGGGTAGTTGATACTGAAATGCGTTTTAGTGAATTTGAAGGCGCGGCAACGTGACGATTGCACCTCACCTGCATACGCTTACAATTATCTCGAAAATGCCACTCTTGGTTAAATTTAATTGATCGTTCTGCTGCTCTTTGTCAGGTTGGTATTTTAGACGTCGCTCAAGGGAACAAAGTCGTTGAATTGCCTGATTACGAGATAAACCTAAATCTGGTCTGTTGTCAAGAAATGGACGATGTACTACAAATCTCCCTGAATCATCTCTCCTATGAGACTTCTTGAAGTGGGTTTTTCACAAAGCTTCTCTTCGGATGTGAAAAAATTAGCAGCAGGCATGTCTTCTTATTTCCAAAACCTTTGCAGAGTGCTACCCAAGTCACACTGTACGACGAGTGTACGTGCAACGTTGTAAGAGCTGACTTGGGACCTTGTTGACTAACGGGCAGTGTTGTGCCGTTATCTAGATAATGTTATCTAGATAATCATCTAGATAACATTGTGTTATCTATTATCTTATCTAGATAACAATATTTCAAAGTATCTATTATCTTATCTCAGATAATATTTCTGGTTATCTATTATCTGAATCTTCACATTAGATAACAGATCGAAAAATCAGAATCACTTTCAATAAATGCTAACGCTCATCTAAAATAGTTTTTGTTTTTTTATCATGATTTTCAATGGGAAGATTTAGATTGGCCAAAACCTAGATCGCAATTAAATTGTTAGCTTTTTCACATGTGGTTTTTGTAAGCAAAGAATGACCATTTTTTTTAATTGGGACTTAATGAATACTAGGCCGCTTCGCGAACGTTTTTTTTAGTCGCATTGTAGATGAGCTTTTGTAAGTTTTTAGTATGCGTGGGATAACATAGAATGCAAAATATCTCGAGGCCAAAAGACTTGCTTCTGTAAGCATTGGACGTGATTATTGTTAAGTTTCTATAGTTATACATTTGATTTTACTTGTAATTATACACCTATAAAAGGCTTTTATTAAAACTTTATTCTATGAATTTTGGCAATTTTTCAACTTTTTTTTTTTTTTTTTTTTTTTTTTTTTTTTTTTTTTATCTTAAGGTACAAGTAAAATATGAACGTGTAGCCCCATCCGTTTGGTCAGAATCGTCCAAACATCACGAAAATATCGTATTAAAAATCTGGAAGAAATCGTAAAAGTACAATTTCTACGTGAAAAGTTTCTTAAAATGTCCCTAACATCATAATATATATAACTGTAAGAATTTCAAAACGTTCCCATAAAGTTTCATCAAGATCGGAGTAGCTGCTTTGCCCAGTCGCGAGCCAAATATCACGAAAATATCGCATTAAAAATCGAAAAAAAATCGTAAAAGAACAATACATGAGAAATATTTCTTTGATTGTACCCAAAAACAAGGCAAGCTAAGTTCAGAGATTTCAAAGGTTCCCTCCAATTTTCATCAAGATTGCATATGCCGTTTGCCCGTTAGAGAGCGAACAAACAGACAGAAAAACAAACAAAAAAACACCCGAGCTAATTTTTGGGGTGTCAGTGAAATTATTGGTCTTCGCTTTGCTTATCCAAAAAAGTTTGTCTTCCGCTTTGCAATGTCTTCGTTTAACTTGACCAGGGAAAAGGTTATTTTTTATTTGAACTTTTAAAATAACTCAATACGAACGTAAGATTAGATTGTAATATTTTAGATTAACTTGAACTTTTCAAAATTTCGCCTACAAGCTAACAAACATGAACTTTCTGAAAGTTCAATATCGTTAATATTTGAATAGCAAACTTAGCTTTAAAAAGGCTCATTTAAAAAAAAAATATCCCAAACATTTCAGTCAAACTATCCTTCAGTCCTTTTGATTAAAGAAGGCATGACCTAGACTAGAACCCTGAAACGTATACGGAAAATTGAATTGGGTCTAAGCCGAATTTTTTTGTTAAAGTATCTATTATCTAGATACAATTAATGTCCATTATCTATTATCTGTATCTAGATACTTTTTAGGAAGAGTATCTTATCTTTATCTAGATAATATTTTGGTTATCTGGCACAACACTGCTAACGGGACCTGACAGTACCCATCCAAATGCAGTCTCTAGAGCTATCGGTGAACCACTGTTACCGGAACAACGACCAGAACGAAGGAGCATGGAGTACACGTCTGCTCCTAGGAGAACATCTATACATCCTGGAACGTTGTATCTTGACATTAGGCCCTACTTCTAGGAAGAGATCTGGTACCTTAGGTAAAATCAAAGCATTCACACTAAAAATCTTTCATTCTTCCATGTCGAAGTGAAATTCAATTCCACCATACCACAACACTTGGCAATACCACTAGAAGCAAGACCTGTGATACACACACATGGGTCGACTGACCTCGTAACCAAAGTTTCTGAACACAGTTTTCGGTGACAAAACTAGCTTCTGACGCAGAATCCAAAAGAGCTCGTAAGGCCTAATAACATCTTGTTTGCCTCGCACGTTGATGGGAGCAGTTGATAGTAGCACTGTAGGATGAACTGATTAAGTTGAGTAATGGGATGAGACAGCAGACTCAGTTGAGACAACATCCTGTTTAATTATTATTTATTTCTATTTTTATACGTCTATCCTATTCAGTTATAAAAACTGATTTACAAGGAGGACAACTAAATAAATCTAATTACATAGATGCAGACACAACAATGAACTACATTTAAGTAAATATTCGAAATAGTAATATTACAACATTAGTGCAATAAAACACAACCATTTTGGTTACAAATAAAAAGGATATTAAATACAATTAATTGATAAATCAAATATAAACAAGTGGTAAAAAAGAAAGAAAGAAAGAAAAACAAAAGAGAAAAAAGGAAAGGAAAGGAAAGGAAAAAAAAGAAGAAAAAAAAAACATTTAAAAAAGAAAAACGAAAAAAAATGATTTATTAGACGGTTCCACTCAAACGAATATGAGGTTTGCCAAAAATCATGAACAACAAATCAGGGAGTAATCAACATTTCGTGGAAGAAATCACCGAACGCGAATCTTCAATTTTGTGTCGATCTTCATTCTTGTGTTCAAATCTTGATACAATTTAGTTCAAAAGATCTTGACTCTAATATATAATTATATCAGATATATAATTATTTAAAATTGTTCAAGTCAAAAACTGATCACAGCAATGATACAGGACACCTAACTCAAGTTGCAAGCTCTACCAGTGGGCAGCAGCCAGACAATCTAGGCAGAAAAATATGATTGAAAATACATTGATTGTATCATAATCAAAGCAATAATGAACAAACAAAGATAATAGCAATATATATATATAGTCGGCCATTTGATATTGGCTCAGTGAAATGTAACCCACACATAACAAAAACTTGTAAAAATACAGCCAAACCTTACACACTCAAAATAAATGAGATCTAAAAAAAAGGGCCAAGCTCATCTACCCTTCCACATTTGCGCATTCTTAATTCATAAACGTACAAGTGTCCCGTAACAACATCATTGAAAAGCTTGGCAAAATAGAATTTTCAACTATAATTTAAACGTAATAGTTAATCCAAATTCTTTTTTTCTAATTAATTTAATGTAATTGTCATGCGAATTCTATTTTGCCAAGCTTTTCAAGGATGCTGTTATGCGACACTGTACGTTATGAATTAAGAATGCGCAAATGTGGAAGGGTAGATGAGCTTGGCCCTTTTTTAGATCTCATTTCTTTTGAGTGTGTAAGGTTTGGCTGTATTTTTACAAGTTTTTGTTATGTGTGTGATCTCATTACTTTTTCAAGTTTCATTGCAAATTTATTTGTTAAAATATAATAATTTTATCAGTCGATTTAATTGCTATGGTTTAACCAATAGACAATAGAATGAAAAAATATAATGGTCCAAAGATTTGTTTTTTGTAAACAATGTAGGCGATTATTGTAGTAACTATATTTATTGGTTGTATGCCTGTAAAAGGGTTTTTTTTAAAACCTTTATTGGAAGCCTTTCCAGCAATTTTTTTTTTAACTTTTTTTTTCAAAGGGAATTCATCAAATTACCTTAATGTCCAGTAAAATATGAACGTTTTTGCCCCCCCCCTTTTGGTCAGAATCGCTGGGAAATTTGAAATGACGAATAAGATAGTAGTAGTGTAGCCAGTATAACAAATCCTAAAGTGATTTTGAGATTTTAAAGTCATTTTTTCCCCAAGAAGGAAGTCGTCCCCCAACCCAAAATTTTGGGATGTGTTGTCGGACACCTAAACCCCTCGTTTTTGATATTTTCCCAAGTTCACATCACGTTTCATGACGGCTGGGGAACCTAAAAATCCCCCAACTCTGCTTGCGGATAAGGTGCCTGAGTGTGTACCGCACCCGGTTGGCTGCGGCGCCCAAACGGGTACCTAGATAATGTGTGTGAAATTTGGACACCCGTGACAAGTAGATGATTCAGCTTTGAAGCATGGTTTTAACGTAACAATACTCAATGAATGTTTTCACAAAGAAGACCCCCCCCGAAAACAGTTTCATCAGAAAATAGGGATTTATGATCCAATGGTTACCCCTTTCATTTCAAGAGCCAGACTCTTTTAGGACACCTAAGTGTGAATCGTTGCTTGTGGCGGGGCTTGATACTCTAGATAGGGACCTTTTGGGTAAGAGGCCTACATATAGCGAGGCGAGCACGGGCTCAAGAACTCGACAATTGTTTGGGAAAGTTTGGGGGCCTTTAATGTGAGTGAAACTCCCCTTTAGTCGAGATCGCTATCTTTCTTATCAGAAGTGGAAAAAAAAAGCACCGTGTGATGTATAACATTTGAACTACCCCCCTAGAGCACTGCAGTGTAGTGGAGCTCTGGTCGGGGATTGAGGGGCGGTGGGTTAGTAGTTGCTGTCTTTCCCCCCTCTTTACTGAAGGAGCGTTATGTACCTAGCACTAGTGATTGAATTTTTACTATTTTTAATAAAGTATGTTAATCTTTATCTAAAAATGAAATGATGATTCAATGGGGCCCTCATAAAATACATAACCTGGCGACGAACGGGAAATGCAAAGTAAGTCCATCTCGGAAATCTGAAGGCCCTAGGCCAACGCAAACAGTAGGCCTAGGCTAGAAAAAAAAACGCGCAAGCATGGCGTCCGTCGGGAAAAATCGACGAATTCAAACCAGAAATCGACAACTGGGGGGGAATATATGGAGAGGTGGAATTTTACTACATTGCCAACAACATTGAAGAAGAGTCCAGGAAGCTGGCAGTGCTTCTGAGTGTTGTGGACAACGCGCCTTTATACACTTTTCAGGTCGGTCGGGCGCCTAGAAGGCCTAACGAATTGACATGGCACTATTATCGAAGGGCAATAAAGAACCATCTTCACCCAAAACCCTCCGAAATAGTGATGAGATTTAACTTCCATCGCAGAACCCAGAAGAGAGGGAAACAATCGCGCAGTATGTGTCAGAACTCAGAAAAACTAACAGAAAACTGTAACTTACAGCAGATTTGAACACTAGACTACGAGATCAGTTGTTGTAGGCATTTGCACGAAGCCTTAAAAACGTAGGCTTTTGGAAATGAGTGATCTAACATTTGAAAAAGCCCTACAAATGGCGTAGCAGCGGAGGCAGCAGACAACAACATGATGGCAATGAGAGCTCCACCAACAATGGAGTTTGGGAAGGAGTCAACACCCTTCATACAAGAAGGGAAGGATGTCCATCACAACAAGGTACCACAGAAGGGAACGTGCTATCGGTGCGGTTATGATCATCAAGGACAATCATGCAAGTTCGCTAACGAAACTTGTCATTTTGCAAAAAAGGGTGGGGACACCTTGAAACGAGTTTGTTTTAAAAAAACAGAATCAAGACAAACAGTCAAAGAAAAACAAAAACCAAGTCGGCAAGACTTCCAAACAAAACGCAGGGAAGGGGATTCAAAGTACACATGCATTGAACTACAACAGTCAGAAACAGCTGTACGAAATTCAACCAGGTTTGGCCAATGTTTTTAAGGTAACATCATCTATAGACAAAGCCTAGCCTAGCACTAAAATTAAATGGTTGCAGCATACAATGGAAGTAGACTCTGGATCTGCATGTTCAATAATCAATGGAACCATGGTTTCCAAAATAACTAATCAGATAACAGAAATTTAATCTCATTATTTAAAATTTTTGTGAGTTTATAGGTAATAATAAGTGTAATTCTGTGCTTCAATGAAAGAGTGAAATCAGACCATCATTTTAAGATAAAAATCTACAAATTTGGTATGTACAAGGAAAAATAGAGCATTATAAGAAAATTGTTTTGCCTGGGTTAAAGGACAATGTTCTATGGGTTATTGATTGAAAAGTTTTGTTTTTGTTGTGGCTTATTGAGAATAACATTAAAACTAAATCCATTTAAAAAACTGATTATGGCACAAAAAGTAAAACAAGATACTCTTTATATTATAATAGTAAGGGGGATACCAACATTGGTGCCAATCAATAAATAAACAATTAAAGGGTATCTTGATGAGGTAAACGGGCTTAAAGATGAAGTATGTAGATTGAAATTTGTAATAAGCCAACAAAAAAAAAGTCAAATAGTAAAACTTTATCAAACCCACAGAGATGCTTGGACTAAGCCTGACATAGCTAGGCCAATGCCCAGCAGAAATAACAAGACACGCCCCAAGACGCGCCAGCCACCTCAGAGCTACCACTGAAGAAGAAATACCAAGACTTTCGACGG